>JAODAL010076661.1:0-13547 GCA_025379985.1 Phyllomedusa bahiana | reverse complement strand
CTTTTTTAAAACCCTATCCCTGTAGAGCCCCCCCAAAAGAGTGGGGGGTGTGGGCAGTAATTTTGCTTGACGTCACTGATATGTTGCCCTTCCTTTACCCCAGTGCCTTTTCAGTCGGTCAATAATCCATCAGTATTGCTAAAGCCAAAAAACAACGGGGAGGACCCAAAAAACAGAGATGACCAGAAATGGATATGGGGATTCTTTGTTTTTTCTGTTTCACTCCTCCTTTGGTCCCTAATTATCAGCAATCCCTGACGTGATTGGGGAAAGGGCACAATGAAGGTTAAGAAGGTGGGCAGAAACATCAGTGGGGCCACAGGTGGACAATGACAGGGGGGGGAATGGTGGAGGGGGGGGTTTTAGCAAAAAAAAGAGACACAGAGTGGCAAATGACGGGTTGAGAAGGTGGCAGCACATCAGTAGGCCACAGAGTGGCACAATGACAAGTGTGGAGGGACAAAAAACATCACTAGACCACAGAGTGGCACAATGACATTTGAGAAATGGCAGCAAATCACTACCCCAAGAGTGGCACATTCACAGAGTGTGAAGGTGGGGAAACATCACTACCCCACAAGTGGAAAATGACAGGTTTGAGAAGGTGGCAGCAACATCATAGGCCACGAGTGGCACAATCAAGAGTGTGGAGGTGACAGAAACACACTACCCCACAGGTGGAAAAATACAGTTGGAAAGGTGGCAACAACATCAGTGCCCAAGAGTGGCACATTCCAGAGTGGGGGGTGGCGAAACATCACTAGCCCAAGGGTGGCACAATGAAGTTTGAAAAGGGGGGTTAGCAAATAATAGGCCACGAGGGGCACAATGAGTGTGGGGGTGGAGGGGGCAGCAACAACAGCAGCATGGGGTTTGGGAGAGGGGCCCAAAAATGAAAAAAACCGGGAGGTGGCAGCAACATGAGAAGGACAGGGGGGCCAAAAATGACACAGGGGAGGTGGCAGAAACAGAAAAGGCCACAGATTGGCACAATGACACAGTGTGGAGGTGGGTGGCAATACCGTCCCGTTAAAGATGGTGGGGGGTAGATAGCCTGGAGCAGATTGTGGGCATCAGGCGGGTGGAGACAGAATGTAGCTGAGGCAGTTAGTTTGAATCCCAGACAAATTTTTCTCAAAGTTTTGGGGAAGCGTCATGGCTGATTAATCTGATGCATAAGGGTTGGTGTGTGAAAATCCTGGCCCCCACAGCTGATTCATCTTGACAAAGGTCAGTCCTTAACTTTCGGGGTGGAAAAGGGGCGAGTTCTCCTTGGGGTGACTCGGCTCCGCCGCATGAACACCCGCTCTGATGCCACACTACTGGCCGGTCAAGACACTTCTCCAGTGAAAACCTCGGCGTTGCGGCCAACACATCCAGTTTGGCTGCCCAGTAGCCCATCGGATCTTTCCCTGGGGTGGAGATGCTGTAAGTAGGCCCCACCTGCGGGTTCGGGTCTGCCCCAGGTCCTTTTGCTGCTGTGATACCTCCTCAGTAGGCGGGTAAGGAATCTGCTCATCAATGAACAGCACTGGGGAAAGTGGACGTGAGCGTCAGGAACCCTCCAGTCAGACCTCCCAGAGGATGGACGAGGCGCAGATAGTTTCATGTTTCATAGTTTTGTAAGGCAAAAAAAAGAAAGTCGTCCATCTTTCAGCCTGTTGTGCTAAGGTGTTGACCCGAGGAAGGAAAAAAAAACCCCCAATGGGGTAAAAAAGGGCCAAATTTGCCCTCATTTTGGGAAAAAAATTTTCCTACTCCCAATCTGGAAATCAGAAAAATCCCTGGATCAATGCCCCTCTCCTGAATCCTAGTCATATAATTTTTAAATTTTACGCCCCCAGAAATACATAAAAAAACCCCTTTTTTTGAACTGGGTTTTTTGAATTCACCATGACAAGTCCCCTGGCGAAATTTCCCATATTTCCACTGTTTACAGTAAAGAACCCCTTTCTATTTTTATGTAGAAATTTCGCCCTCAAAGACGAAAAGGATGCCCCCTTGTTCAAAAACAGCCCTGTTTTAAAAATAAATTTTGGGGAGAGATCTCTATATTGCCCTTTGATTATTTAAAATATTTATTTTTCCCCCGAAGCCTTCTTTTCTCTAAACTAAATAACCCTAATCTTCCCAAATTTTTTCTGTGACTTTTTAAGTCCCCCCAGTCCTTTTTTTATTTTTGTTGCCCGCCTTTTCCCTGTTCAAGCTCTACAATGTCTTTCCTGTGCACTGGTGCCCAAAAAATGTACCAATTTCCATGTGTGGTCTAACCAGTGTTTGTATAATAGAAAAATGCTCATCATGTGCACTATGCCCCTTTTAATGACCCATGATCTATTTGCTTTGGCTGCTGCTCCCTGACACTGGCTGCACAATTAAATTTAATGTCCCCCAGGGTTCCCAAGGTCCTTCTTTCCCCAGTCACTTTTACCCCGTGTTTTTTTCCATTTAACATTTAATCATGTAATGGATTTTTATCCCCATGTGATAACCCTTGCTTTTTTCAGTGTTAAACCTCATTCCATTTTCCCGCCCCGGCCTCCAAATTATCCAATCCTTTTTAATAAATATTTTCCCTTTTGTGTTATTACTTTACAAGCTTAAATTCGTTGCAAAGATCAATATTCTACTGTGTATTCCTGTGTAAAAATTAATGAAAATTTTAAAAAGGATAGGGCCCAATACTGACCCCCTTTTGGTACCCATAGTAACAGGGCCAGTCTGATAGTACCCCTTAATTACTACCCTTTGTTTTTATCGGAGCCGTTTTCTTACCACTTGACCATTTTCCCCCCGTCCCAAGATTTCATTTTATTACCAAACCTTTTTGTGGCACCGTATCAAATGCTTTAGAAAATCTAGATTATGATTCCCCGTGCCTCACCTGATCCATTCATAGCAGTGATGAGTTAGTCTGACAGGACCGAACCTTCATGAAAACCCCCTGCGAACGGCGTTATACATTTATTTTCAGTGAGATATCCAGGATGCATCTCTGAGAAAAACCCTTTAACATTTTACCTCAACAGAGGTTAAATTACTGGCCCATAGTTTCCTGGATCACTTTTTTGACCCCTTTTTGAATATTGGCACCACATTTGCTATGCGCCAAAACCTTTGGGGCATACCTCGTTATTGACAGTCCCTTTAATATTAAGGGAAAGGGGCCTATCTATGAAAAACACTTAACTCCTTAGGACACGTGGGGGAGCCATCTGGACTGGGGTTTGTCATTTTAATCTTCCTAAGACGGAGCTGCCTTCTTCCCCGGGTTAGACAAGGAAAAAATTTTAAGTTGGAGTTTTCCCCATCTCTTGTTTAACGGAAGGTCACCTCCTCGGAAATACAGTGGAGAAAAAAAATGTTTAATACTTTGCTTTTTTTCATCCCCCTCTACTGTCTCTCCCTCAGTTTTTTTCAAAGGCCAAATTTTCTGTTTTAATCTTTTTACTTTTTTATAGTTAAAAAATTTTTTGGGGGGTTAGTTTTATTTCTATAGCAATTTTTTTTCCCCGTTTTCAGCTTTCTTCCTTTATCTTTATTTTCCCACACTTTTTTTTTTTCCCTTAGCTTCTTAGTGCCTCTTCACTCCCCTCCTGTTTTAGTGGTGAAACGCTTTCTTTTTTTTTTTTATTGCCCTTTTTCTCCCTGTTGATCCACATTGGGTTTTTCCTGTTTTAATTTTTTTATTAATAAGGGTATGTACCTCTACGTGGAGCCTGGGTGTTTTTAAAAATTCCCATTTTTTATTATTTCTGCCATATTTAAAACATTGACAGGGGGCCAACTGATTTCGGAGGATTTCTTAAGTATTTGATTTTGCCCTCCCTGTGGGTAAAAAAGGCTCCCTTTTGGGCCCCAATAGTGAGGGTCCAAGCAGGTGGGAGCCAAAAGTCACCCCTCTGTGGATGGTGACTTTTCGGGTCACAAGCCAGCAAATAATGCTGCGGGCCACTGCGAAGTGACTTAGGGCCTCCATGCCCCCATCTCCACTGATACGTCTGGTTGTCTGGGTCATTGCTTGTCTTCCTCATCTCCATCTACCTCCTGGGCTCTTCTGCTCCCCCTTTCCCCTGTCAACTGAGTAAAAAAAACAACTATTTCACCCGACATGCTTTTTGGGTCCAATGCCTCCTCCTCCCTTCAGCACCCCCCCGGACTCACGTGGTGAGAGTGTGTCGCCCGTCTCCATCACCTGACCAGACAGATTTTGCAGCATTTGTTTTCCCGGATAGAAGCATGGAATTACTTAAATTTATCCCTTGTCCCGGCGACTAAAATAACGGACATCTCAAAAAGGGGCCCGAAAACGGCAGTTGTCACGCATGAGGGGCACTGGCGACATAAAAAATACAACAGGGAGTACTCCTGTCCCCTTGGATCATCAAAAAATCGTTAATGGCCTTTTTCTTTTTCAAAGAGTGGTCCAAAATATGGAGACGGGAAATTTCCCAACGGGTGGAAACTGCATATAAACCTATGTTGGAGGAGCCTTTCTGTGCTCAGTCAAGGGGGTTTGCTTGGCATTGTAGGAAGGGATGAAGTGCATGCCCAGTTTCCTGCCATTTTTAAAAATTCCCCTTTCCATGGGTGGAAGACTTCGGGAAACCTTTCAAACCCAATTGAAACAGTGCCATGCAGGGCGAGGGGTCAGCCCCCCTGATGCGCGGGGCCCCATGCCTTCCTTTGGTTCCATTTTTGCAGTTGGCGGGAGAAAGCCACATATCGATTTCTTGCTGCTTGACGCGGGCAGTTCCCCCCCTGTGTGTTTTTGTTCCCCGGAAAACCCAGGTGAAAAACTGTGTGACACCATTTTCCCCTGCACATGTGGTTAAGGTGAAACCCACTTAGACTTTGGAGGTGAGGGGTGGTGGAGAAGGAGGTGGACTTGGGAGCGGGAACAGCTTTGACAATGTGGGGGGAAAAAGGTCTCCTGTCCAAGTTGTTGGTGTGGCTGGGCAGGAAGCACATTTCCCCATTGGGGAAACCGTAAAGGATTGAAATGTCCCTGACCGTGTTACAGCTCCACCGTCGCGCTGCCGTGCATTTTGGAAGACACCGACAGGTCAAGGAAGGCCCACCTTTGTTCCATATCTGTGAAAAGGGCTTGTACGCCTTTTTGAAAAAAAAATAACGGTTGGGACCTACACTTTGGTTGGGAAAAGCCATTAGTTCTCTGAACAGTGCAGAGTCCACCACTTTGAAAGGGAGGGACTGCAGTACCCAAAAAAAACTTTAACAGGAGCACCCGGGCAGCTTCGCACCTAGGGTGGTTGGGCGCTACTGCTATCTCTTGGAAAAGCCTCGGTGAACGAGGGTGGGGCCATGATTGACGAGGCGCAGGAGCATCGGGGCCCGGGAATGATGGGAAAGAAAAACAGCTCCTTCGGGCAGAATGGCCTTGACTGGCTGAAAAAGGCTGCGTGCCCCCGGGGGCGCTGTGTTGCTGCAGCAGATGGACTACCACATCTGACCCATTTCTCCCGGCCACTGGATGGTGTGCTGCTTGTTTTGGGCACGGGGCCATGGTGCCAACGCCACTCCCTCCCACATTTTCACTTTCTCCCCAAAATTCTAATATACACATTTTTCGGTCCCCCGGGTGTTTTGGGCAAAAAACTCCACCTCCCAAAAAGGTGATTTTGCCGCCAACGCTCCGCACTGACTACTACCCCCCCCGCTGCCTCAGTGAGCCCGTGTCGCTACTTTTTTTGGCCCCCGGCGAATCGATTTTCTACCCCATGGCCATTTGCCCCCCGATTTTGCATTGCTGCCCCCCCCTGTGATTTCACGGCCCCTCCTTTTTTGTGGTGCGCCATGCCTAACATTCAAGTTGGTGCCCTCTTTTCTGCGAGTAAAGCCTTGTTTTCACCTGGCCCCCAAAAGTCGATTGGTACTGTCACGATTTGTGTTTGCCCTTTTCACTGCATTTTCCCCTTTAACATTTCAGTATGCAAGCCGAATGTAGAAACCCATAACCCCCCCATGCCACTCTCCATAAAATATTTTCCCCCCTATGCAAAAGCAGTGGGATGCGCCCCACCTTTTTTTCGCCCCCAAGTACCTGTTGACTGTCCTCAAGATTATCCTCGTGTATAGTGGAGCTGAGCCCGACCAATAGAATCTCTGCCTGAGGCCCCGAATGGGACAGAGGTGGGTTAGGAAGGTGGGGCCGGGACCGTTCCCGGGCCATGAAAAATTAAGGGGTTGTGTTGATAAACCCACCGACTCTTGGCGGGGGTTGTCAGATGTCATCTTGGAGGACTTTTATACCTAGTCAATAAATCAAGAACCCTTGGGTTACGGTCAACACAGGTTTTGCTAGAGGACCCCCGGCGTTCTGGTTCACGAGCCCCCTGCTGCGACGTCCTCTTACTGGCTCGAACTTGTTTGGTCCGGAAGTTTGTGCCCTCCGTCCTGTGAAGGGCCCCCAAACCGCTTGTCGACCTCTTTTAGATCAAAAAATTTAAACAGACCTTTTTAATGAATTGTCTGTATATGATAACACACACCCTGAAAATTATAGCCAAATTACCCCACAATCAAGGGTTAAATTTTCCTTGGGTATGAAATACCCTACAAAAAAAAACCAGATTAATTTACCCTATAGGGGGAAAAAAGAAACCAGACCCCCTGTATTTTAGTCCAAATTTACCCCCAAAAAAGAAGGGTTTTAAATTAAACTTTGGATATGAAATATTAAAAACAACCCCAGATGGTTTTTTCAGGATATATTGGGCAAAAGTAAACCCCCCTTGGACTTTAGGAAGAATCCCCCCAAAAAACAAAAAAAAATTTTTTTAAAACGCTGGTTTTAGTAACAAGTTTTGTATGAAAACAATTGAAAAGGTCTTTCACTCCAATACTGATAAAATGGGTTTCTTTGTAAAGTGAAATATTTTGCACAGCAGCACCCAGAGCTTATTTGACAGGACACACAGGGGAAATGTGAAAATTTTAAAGATGGCGTCCGTATTTACAGGGCGGGAAACTCCCAGAATTGGTGGGTGCTGATTGGGTTAATGTTCACTGTCATTGAGGGGTGTTCCTTTCTTCCTCCCATATTTCTTTGCCCCATGTCATGCATTGTCATCGCCATTTTAAAAAAAAAAGACACTTCGTTCCCGCAATCACCCTAATCTTCGGCTTTGTGCAGAACGAAGTTTTCCTGAAATTCTAAACGAATTTCCACTTCGTTACAATGATTGTCCATCTTGTTATTACCTCAGAGTTGTCCCCACAGGAAAGTGAGGGCCCTCTTTTTTTTTGGGCGGGCAGGCTGCTTACCTGTTTAGTAGCTCCAAAAACCTTGCCTTACTATTGCCCTCTGCTTCTGTCCCCTTTTTACTTTTTTTTTGGCCCCGCTGACCCCTTTCTTGGAGCGCTGATCTTTTTCTTTTCGCTGTTTTCGGGCCAGCACACCGATAAAAAACAATGTTTTTACCCCAAGTCCTTTTTTGAGAGGCAAAAACCGTCCTAGCCCCGGCATCCTTCCTCCTCTTCTGCCCCAAAGAACCAGCCCACCAGCCGTAAGCCCCCCAGTGCTCCCACACACTTTGATGTTGGTGATCCCCCTTCCCGTTCCCCACAAGTCTTTCCTCTTATGGCCCTCGGCCATGCCATCATAACCTTACTGTCGGGCTATTTAGCAAGCACCTCACTAGCTCCACCCCTGCAATGAAAACGAGACGGAGCTCACCCCCAAATTTTGGTTATTAATTCTTTCCATATCCTGCACTGATTTTACAATAGGACACAGAGGGACGAGAAGCGGGCTTATACACTGAGCGCTCTGGTCCAACCCAGGGGTCCCAGAGAGGGGGGGTAAAAAAACCTTTCTTTGGGTTTTGGCTTTGATTTGTTAGATCCCATCTTTTGCCCACAGGTTTCTCCTTTGGGGACTCCCTCTCAAATCCTAGAAAATCAAGGGGGGTCCCGGGGTGGGTCTCTGTATTAGACTCCCTCCGCTGTTGCAGGGCTCACCCCTATCTCCAAGTCACTGAACCCAGCGGATAAAATTGTGCCCGTTATTTGCCGCTGAATCTCCTCTATCCCTCCCAAAAACCTGGGGCTTCTTCCACTTGATGTGCATCTACCCGCATCCCCTTTTTCCTCTTCTGTATTTCTGTAACAGTCCCTCTTTTTTTTTTTAAAACACTTTTTTCCCCTCAGTAAAAATCCTCATTTTTCCGTCGTAAATTTCAGCTTTAATGGTTCTTGGCTTTGCAGCCCCCTTTCCCCCTTTCTTTTGGGGGGACACTTCCACCCAGGCCCTCAATCCCCCATGGCTACTCCTGGAGTTACTCAGGGTCTTACTGGATCATCTTATTCTGGGGATGGCTCATGACCCGGGGGGGGGTAGGTGGAAAAAGATCCCGGGGACTCCCAAGGGTGCCTTCCTCCCCCCAAATTTGGCTTCTCCCCCGTGAGGGGAATCTCACTGATATGCAGCGACAGTACTCCCTTGCTTGATAAAGCCCCAAAGTCCTGCAGATCGGGGGGGGGCGGGGCAAAGCCACATTCTGCGTCTACTTCTTAACCTGAGCCCCCATGCAGCCCAAAAACGGCTCCCCCTATCCCTGACGTGTTCTGGGGAAGCAGCCCGGGGTTTTTTTCCTTTCTCATGCATGAAAACCCCTCCACGGGAGGGGGAGCAGGCCTTGAGTGGGGGGATGATTCCCCCCAAAAAGCCGCAGCAAAAGAAGCACAAAACCTCTCGGACGACACCAAAAAAAATCTGCCTCACTATTTCCCCGGGGCCCGTCAATTTCTTATTTTCAATCCTAAGTTACATCTTTTATTATCCTCCCAACTGCTTTTACAATTTTTTCGAATTTAGAAAAATTTAGAAACATTCCCTATTTATTTACTGATTACACAGAGCTTGTTCTTGTGGCTTCTCCCTCAGGTTATGGCTGCTGGGTAGGTCCCCTCCGCTGTAGTATGGTTACTGCTGGGAATATTCCTCTCTCCCTCAGGGTTAGGGCTGGGGCTGTCCCCTCCGCTGTAGTACGATTACGCTGTGTATACTCTTCCCTCAGGGTTTTGGCTGCAGGGTCTGTCTCCTCCGCTGAATACGGGCAATGCGGGTATATTTCCCCCCTCATGTTATGCGTGGGTCTGTATCCTCTGCTGTAGTGCCCTCACTGTGGGGGATATTCCTCCTTTCCCTCGGTTATGGGTTTCTGGGGCTGTCCCCCTTCCCCTGTATCTTACTGCTTGGTAATTCCCTCTCTCCCTCAGGTTATTACTGCTGGGTCTGTCTCCTCCGTGTAGACGGTCACTGCTGGTTATTCCTCCCCCCCGGGTTATGGCTGGGGTTGTCCCCCCCGCTGTAGTACGGTTTGGGGTATATTCCTCCTTACCTCAGGTTATGGCTGCTGGGTCTGTCCCTCCGTGTAGTACGGCACTGCTGGGTATATTCCTCCTTCCCCCAAAGGTTTTATGGCTGCGGGGTCTTCCCCCCCGCTGTAGAAATTTTTTAACTGTTTGGGTTTATTTTCCCCTCCTTCCCCCTCAGGTTTGGCTGCGGGGGTTCTTTCCCCTCCGCTTTTAGAAACGGCCCACGGGTGGGTTTATTCCCCCCTCCCTCAGGAAAAGGTGCGGGGGTCGGGTCCCCCCACCCTGAAGAAAAACGGCAAAATTCTGGGTATATTCCTCCCCGGTCCCTAGGTTATGGTTTGGGTCCCCTTTTTTTTCCCCCCTTTGGATTAGGGGTTAAATTCTTGGGAATATTCCCCCCCCTGTCCCTCGGGTTAGGGCCCTGGGGGTTTTTTGTCTTTCCCCTCCGCTGAAAAAGGTACTGGTCTTTTGCGGGAAATTAATTTTCCCTCCCCCCCTCATGTTATGGCTGCTGGGTCTGTCCCCCCCCCGTTGTATTTGGGTTTTACTGTTAGTTTTTTCCCTTTCCCTTTCTCCCTCGGGTTTAGGGTTTGCGGGGTTTTTTCCCCCTCCCCCGTAGAAAACGGTTAACGGCTGGGTTTTTTTTTCCCCTCTCCCCCGGTTATGACTTGGGGGGTCTGACCCCCCCCCGCTGAAAGAAAGGGTTATTGTTGGGTATTTTCCTCTCCCCTCGGGGTTTTAGGCTGGGGTCTCCCCCCTTTCCGTTGAGTACATTTTACTGTGGGAAAATTTTTCCTCTTTTGGTCCCAGGTTATGGCTGCTGGGGTCGGGTCCACCCCAAATTAGAAACAGTCACTGCTGGGTATTTTCCCTCCTTTTCCCCTCAGGTTATGGCTGCTGGGCCCTTTGTCTCCACCCGTAGTACGGTCATGCTGGTTTATATTCCCCTCCATCGGGTTTAAAGGCTGCTGGGTCTATCCCCCCCCCCGCTGTAAATTTTTTTAACTGAAGGGTTTATTCCTTCTCTTCAGGTTTAAAAGGGGCTGCTGGTCTGTCCCCCTCCCTGTAGTACGGTCAGGGCCGGGGTTTTCCCTCTCTCCCCCCGGTGATGGCGGGTGGGCTGTCCCCCCCCACTTTTGAGGGTTTCTGTGGGTATATTCCTCCTTTTTTTCCCCTAAAGGTTATGGCTGCGGGCCCTGTCCCCTTCCCGCTTTTGGGTACTTTTAATGGGGGAAAAATCCTCCCCCCTTAGGTTAGGGGCTGTTGGGGTTTTGCCCCTTTCCGCTGTAGTACGGGTTTATGGGGGTTTAAATCCTCCCCCCCTCGGGGTTTTTTGGCGCTCTGTCTGTCCTCTGGGCTTAGTTCCGGTCACTGCTGGGAAAATTTTCCTCTTTTCCCCCCAGGTTAGGGCTGAGGTTTTCACCTCCGCAGTATTTGGGGGTCACTGCTGGGTTTTTTTCCCCCCCTTCCCTCAGGTTATGGCTGCGGGGTCTGTCTCCCCCGCTGTAGAAACGGTTACTTCGGGGTTTATTTCTCCCCTGTCCCTCAGGTTTTTGGCTGCGGGGTCTTTCTTTTTCCGCTGTATCCGTTACTTCTGGGTATTTTTCCTTTCCCGGGCCCCTGGGTTTAAAGACTGTTTGGGTTTCCATTTTTCCCTGCTGTAGAAAACGGTTATTGGGGGTATTTTCTCCTCCCTCAGGTTATGGTTTGCGGGGGTCTGTCCCCTGCTGTAAAAAAGGGTCACGGGCGGGGTTTTAAAATTCCCCCTCCTCCCTCGGTTTATGGCTGCTGGGTCTGCCCCCTTCTGCTTATAAAAGGGTTTTATTTCTGGGTATATTCCTCTCCCCGGGTTTTTATGCCCCTGGGACTGACCCCTCCGCTGTAGAGGGTTACTGCTGGGTATTTTCCCTTTTCCCCTCAGGTTAAGGGGCTGAAGGTCTGCCCCCTTCCGCTGTGTAGGGGTTCCCGTTGGGTATTTTTCCTTTCCATTACCTCAGGTTAGGGCTGTGGATCGTCCCCTCCGCTGGATATGGTCACTGCTGGTTTTTTTCCCCACCTCTCCCCCCCCATATTTTTTTGCTGCGGGGTTTTTGCCCCTTCCGCTGAAAAAGTACTTTAATGCTGGGTTTAGGGCCCTCCCTCCCTCCTCAGGTTAGGGCCCGGCTTGCTTGCCCCCTCCGTTGAAAGTTTGTCCATTTCTTGGAAAGAAAATTTTCCCTTCCCTCTCCCCCGGGTTTAGGGCCCTGCTGGGTTTCCCCCAACCTTTTTGGGGTAGGGTTTAAACTGCTGGGTATATTTTCCTTCCTCAAAATTTTGGGGCTGCGGGGTTTGGTCCCCCATTCCGCTTTAGAAACGATCATTGCTGGTTAAAATTCCCTCCTCTCCCTAGGTTAGGGGTTTGCGGGTTTTCCCCACTTCCACTGTAGTATGGTCATTTCCCGGGGTATATTCCCCCTTTCCCCCCTCGGGGTTTTTGGCTGCGGGTCTTTTTCCTCTGCTGTATTTAATGGTCACTCCCTTGGGTACTTTTTTCCTCCTCCCTCGGGATAGGTTTTGGCTGGGTTTCTGTCCCCCCCCCGGCTTTAGTACCATTTCCCCTGGGTATATTCCTCCCCCCTTTCGGGTTTATGGCGGGGGTTCTGCCCCCTCCTCCGCTGTAGAAAAACGGTCACGTTTTTGGGGAAATTTTCCCTTCCTCCCCCCCCGGGTTAGGCGGGCTGGGTTTTCCCCCCCCGCTGTAGTACGGTCACTGCTGTGTATATTCCCCCCTTCCCTCCCCCCCCCGGGTTTATGGCTGCGGGGTTTCTTTTCCCCCTCCCGCGGGAAGTCGGTTCCCCCTTGCTGGGTATTTTTCCCCTTCCCCTTTTGGGGCCCCATAAAAACGGTGGGTCTGCCCCCCCTTCCGCGGGTGGGAAACAGTTATGCGGGAAAAATTTCCTATTTTTTCCCTCAGGTTATGGCTGCGGGTTTTGTCCCCCCCCCAAGTAGTTTCGGTTATGTTGGTATTTTCCCCCCCCGGCCCCCCTCACTTTTAGGGGTGCTGGGTCTTGCCCTTTTTCCGCGTATTTAAAAAGGGTTACAGCTGGGTAAATTCTCCCCCCAAGGGTTCACAACACAAAAGGAAAATTTCCCTTTTTGTTAAACTCCTAAAATGTAACCTTTAAAAAAATACCAAAAAAAAACCAAATTCCTATAACTTATATCCCCCCAAAAAAAGCCTCCCCCCCCCCCCACAAAAAAAAAAAAAAAAAAAAAAAATATATATATATATAATTTTATATATATAAAAAATTTATATATATATATATAAAAAATAATATTTTTTTTTTTTTTTTTTTTTTGGGAAAACCCCCCGCCCCGGTTAAGGGGGGGCCCCCCCCAAACATGGTCTCTCTACCCGTTAAATAAACCCCAGATGTTCTTTATATTTTTCCCTTTCCTTATGCTTTTAGAAATAGTTTTTCTGTTATCACCCAAAACAAAAGAATTATTTCAATTTTTTTTCCCTTTTTAAATTTTTTAAACTTTTATTTTACATTTCCCCTTTTCTTTACAAATGGAAATATTGTTATCTTCCAAAACACAGATAGTTTCAATTTTTCTTTTCCCAATTTACTTTATTGTTCTAGGGTGTTTCCCCCCCGTCAATCATGGGGCTCATCGGGGACCACACGACTAAAAACCTTAAAATTGTATGTGATATGCATAAGCTGCTATAAAATCTTTGGCAATTTTTTTTGCATTAGCAAAACATGTATGATGAAAGAAGGTTTTTTTTTTAAAAAAACCCCTTTTTATACAAAAAAATTTTTTTAAGAACATAAAACACCTATCTCCATATATGATTTTTTTGGTTTACAGAATTTTAAAAACCCCTTTTTACATCCCCGGCCATAATTATTTCAAAAAAACCCCTGATGACCCCCCAATGTCAAAAAAAAACATCGGTCCGTTTAATGTTCCTCAAAGCGGGGGTTTTTAAACAGCAGAGAGTTCTTATCCTCCTCCTTTGATAAATAGGAAGGGACCTTTTTTATTTTTTTTTTTTATTTTTTTTGGGGGTTAGGCTTCTGTGGGTGGATATAAGATATAGGAATGGCTTTTTAAATTGGTATTTTTTAAAAGGTTAATTTTTAGGATTTTAAACTAGGTAAATTACTCTTTTGTGTTGTGAACTTGAAATATTTATTTAATTTTTTTGTTGC
>JAODAL010076660.1:0-13548 GCA_025379985.1 Phyllomedusa bahiana | reverse complement strand
TGGAAGGATGTAGCATGTAACAATGAATTAACGGAAGTACTCTTACGATGTACATCCGTTTGTATTACATTATTCATATCCACTTGAATGGCAATATCCAAAAAGTCAATTTGTTGTGTTTCAGCTCTAAACGTAAGTTTAATATTGACTTCGTTATCATTAAGATATGTCATAAAATCAGTAAGCTGAGACATTGTGCCGTGCCATAGAAACAGCACATCATCTATGTAACGAAACCAACATTGAACCTGATCAGCCATTCCTCTCTCATCATCTTGAAAGATACAGCGTTCCCAATACCCCAGGAACAGGTTTGCGTACGCAGGGGCCCATGCTGCACCCATAGCGGTTCCTTGACACTGTAGGTAGAAATTATCCCGAAAAACAAACACATTATGTGTTAAAATAAATTTCAACAAATCTAGAATCAACTGACAGAGATCCCTATCCAGGCCACTCCTCTGCAGAAAAAATTCCACAGCCCTCAAACCATCTGAATGCCGGATGTTGGTATAGAGCGACTCAACGTCCGCCGTCACCAAATATACTCCTGGTTCGACATTGATCCCATCAATCCGCCTAAGGACGTCCGTAGTGTCACGGACATACGATGGCAGGAGTTCCACCAGCGGTTTAAGATAGTGGTCAATAAATTTACAAGCTGGATCCGATAACCCTCCAATGCCGGACACAATCGGGCGCCCAGGCGGACTGATGGGATCTTTATGAATCTTCGGGAGGAGATACAGTGTTGGAATTTTAGGATATCGTACAAACAAAAAATCATATACTTTTTTAGTAATTATACCCTTTTCATATGCTCTCTGCAGAATTATTTCCAACTCTGCCGAAAAGTTCTTAATGGGATTATATGAAATTCTTTTATATGTTTGTTTGTCACGTAATTGGCGGTTAGCCTCTTTCTCGTAGTTCACCACTGGCCAAACCACCACGTTCCCACCCTTGTCTGCTGGTTTAAATACAACATCCTTCAAGGATTGAAGTTGTTCCAACGCTTTCCTCTGGGCCCCTGAAAGGTTATCTACTCCATATTTCCTAGAAAGCGTCTTCATTTCACAAGAAACTAATTTCACAAAAATTTCGACTGATGGACACAGAGACAAGGGTGGGAATCGTGATGATCTAGAACATAAATGTGAGCGAAAATTCTCCCCAACAACAGACTCACTCTGTTCCAGTAGGAGTTCCTCCAAGGCCTGGACAGCGTTTCTCTCGTCCTCGGTAGGCAGTGCCCCCATATCCCAGTTAGCGTGTAATTTTTTAAGGACAAGTTTTCTAGCAAAGAGGTATAGGTCTTTCAGGGCTGTAAAGAAGTCAAATTGGTTAGTTGGTCCCTCGACACTTTTTAAAATATCACGGATGTGATCCAAAATTGCTTAAGGTATTTGGCTTTGATGTTGTACACTTGGGAATTAGAGGTGGGAATGTCATGAGGGCACTTGAGCAGAGGGAAACTAAATGGATCTCTACTTTAAATACCATGGCACCAGGAGGGCTTAACGAGATATTAAATTTTGCTCCTTTCCTTTGATCCTTTCCCTGCAAGATGCCCTTCCCCCACTCTCCCTCCCCATCTTTTCTTTTCCTTCCCTTCCTTCCCCTCTTTATTTCTCTCCCCTCCCCGTCTCCTTTTTTTTTTTTTTTTTTTTCCCCACCCCACCTGTGATATATATGTATGGCCTCTCTTTTTTCTCTTTTTCTCTTTTGGTATGCAGATAATTATTCTATAGTATTATCTCTAAACTTTACCAATTCCTTTTGTTCTATTCCTTTTATTGTTAATTTTTAAAACTTTTTTATTGTTTGTTTTTCACTGTCACTAATTTTTATATTTTTTTCTATTGTTTTTTCATGTGGATCTATGATGCCTCATTTTTTCGTCAACCATTTTCATCACCGAAACCTGACATTCTTCATCTGGGATACAGACTATATATGTACAGTTGCTGTTCTTTATGTACTATCTGATTTTGGTGTATATTGTGAAATCTTACGCACATGTATTATCTGTGCCTTATTAATAATTGACGTTATTATTACTATGTCTTTACTTGTATTGCGCTATACACTAGGTGGGAATACGATATGACATCGTTCTGCGGCGTTTGTGAGCCGTTTCACACCACTGGCATGTATGCGTATTAGTTTGGAACTGCGGTTCCTATGGGAGGTGGTGCGCGTGCGCAGCGTGGATGGCTCTGTCACCTGCACCGCTCCGGCGTCCAGAACGCGCTGCACGCATGTGCGGAAGTGATCTTCTTGGCATATGCGCAGTAGCACGGGAATGCCGGATGTGGGGCAGCGGTATGGCCGTCTCCGAACGCTGCGCATGCGCCGTGACTGAACCTCCTGATTAGGTTGTGTATCGACATATATTTAAGGGAGGCTTGATCTAGAAGTGATATCCCCCTGAGGAAGCGTTATTGATACGCGAAACGCGCGTTGGGGTTCGGGAGAAACAGCAGCCCACCTTGGTAAGAGTTGACATTACATCGTTGTTCTATTTCGTTCTGGGACCCTTTTCTCACTCCACTTGGCATGATACTATAATTGTAAGAGGTGAGCAGGGGCCCGGTTACGTTCTGATGTTGTCAAATCAGGATTATATATTTACTATTTTGCACATGTATAGATATCTCTTGCCACATAGGGATTATTACCTCCTTGGTGGGTCTGTTATTTTTCTCCCGTGTTTCTTTGGATTTTTATGAACATACTGTATTGTTTGCACACATATTTTGGATTTTAGATTTGTTATATAATAAAGTGTGATTTTTTATACCCAATACTCTCGATTTGGTGCAGTTTGTTTATTATATGCTTTAGGAGAGGGGGGTAATATGTGGTGGCACCACAATTTTTGTAGGCCCTAGTGCTATGGAAAAAGTGGTTGGAATTTTGAATTGAGTAATAATCAGGATAGTAGCTTGTCTGGTATCTCACCATTTTACTGTAATTATGGTTTTCACCCAAGGCATGCATCATTTTCTAGTGCGACTTCTGATCACAGAGGGGTGGATGTTATCATTAAAGATCTGTGCACAGTCTGGGCCCAAGTTCAGAAGAACTTGGTTAATGCTCAGAACATCCAAAAGAGGAATTGTGATAGACGGCGTCTTTGTTCTACAGGATTTGCTGTTGGGGATAAGGTATGGTTGTCCACCCGAAATCTTCGTTTAAAAGTTCCTTCAGGTAAACTTGCTCCGCTATTTGTGGGTCCATATGTGGTTCAAGAGATGGTTAATCCAGTGGCATACCATCCCAAATTACCTTCTTGTTTTCGCATACATAATGCGTTTCATCGCTCACTCCTGAAAAAATACATACCGTCCCTGACTTCGTCCTCTGAACCCCCTCCTCCAGTTAGTATTGAGGGTGAGTTGGAGTATGAAGTTGCCCGAATCTTTGATTCACGCAGAGTTCAGAGGTCTTTACAATACTTGGTTCACTGGAAGGCATATGGTCCAGAGGAGAGGTCATGGGTTCCGGTTAGATCTATCCATGCTGAGGATTTGATCAAGGAGTTTCACGACTCTCACCCAGACAAAGCCAAACCAGGGAAGGGTCCAGTGGCCCCTCCTAAAAGGGGGGGTACTGTCAGTATGCATTTACCTGCTCAGCTTCCAGCATCTAGGGAGCAAGGCTCTGCACCTGCATCTCCTGGTTTGGGTCCACACCCAGAGAGACAGGCTGCTGGAGATCCTTTGATTGACAGGTCTCCAGCTACTCTGCATAAAGGGCCTGTCACACGCTCCAATAGGAGGGCGCGGAGGCTGCTCATATCAGCTACTGGGGTGGTGTCCGGGCAATCGATATAAACCTGCAGAGATCTTCTGGCTTTGCCTTTGATATTTCCTGGCTGTGTTGTTTCCTGTGTTTGTAAGTTTGCTTCTCCCGTTTAACTGACCTTGGCTTGTTTCCTGACTTCGGCTTGCTTCCTGATTTGATACCTCGCTCCCGACCGTGTTCTGACCTTTTGGCGTGTCCTCCGTTTATTCTCTTGTCTTCCGTTTTTTGGCATTACGTTACTGATCTGTTGCTGACTCGGACTGTCTGACCCCTCTTCCTCCTGACGGCCCCCGCACTTTAGTAGCGCAGGGACTGTTGCCCAGTTGCCGTCTGCCGCCTAGGGCAGCACGTCAAGTAGGCAAGGACAGTGGGCTGGGGTCCAGTTAGGGCTCACTGTACCTCCCTTGATGTGACAACTTGCTACTTTATGTTGCTCAATCCCATAAGATATCAATAAAATAAATTTAAGTTTCTGACTGTAATGTGTAAAACTGAGAAACATTGTGAGGGGTATGAATACTTTTGCAACCCACTGTACCAGGAGCAACAAACAAGAATGAGCTTTATACAGAGTCAATTTATACCAGGAAAAAGAAATAAGAGCAAGAAAAAGACCTGAAACTTGACCCCGGAAAGGACCAGGAGTTGGTACTGGGAGCACCAGGAGCAGACTGGGTTAGGAGTATAGTGATTCAAGGTAGATTCCAGGAGCAGGACAGGTCAGGAATAGTACTACAGGTATCAAGCATAATATTTTAGGATATAGGTAGGAGTAACTAGGACAGACTCTAGATAAAGAGTAGCAACACAAGTAACGTGTATTATTTAAGGGTGTTGGCAGGAACATACTCAGGAGTAGCTAAGAGTCAGGACCAAAAATATTACCAAAAGAACTGGGTGTAGTATGCAATGAACAAGACAGGAACGAGAATTAGTCAGGAGGCAATGCCAGGAAGAGTACTACAGGTAGCTGGTGGAGTGTCCAACTGGTAATGCTAGAACAAGGAATCAGAAACAAAGCAATGGAGAATCCAAGACACTAGGCATTAGGTGACTTTTGCACGGCAGGTCAGCTCAAAGCTTGCTACAAGCCAACCATCTCAGAGAATGTTTAACTTGGCATTTGCACCCATCCTCTCTATTCATTTCTATGGAAGTTCTGAATATAGCCAAGAACACTTGTTTGGCTATATTTGAACTTCCATAGAAATGTATGGGGAGAACGGGCACAAGCCCTCAACATCATCTGAGATGGTCAACTTGTAGAGAGCTATGAGCTGGCCTGCAGCATGGCAAAGCGCTGATTGAAACACCACTATAAGGAAGGCTCTAGAAAAACAGAAGCTTTAAAATGGTTTGGAAATCTAAAAAATTCTATTCACTATACTCACCACTCCACTAACCATTTAGTGACGAGTTGTTGTCAATGCGAGAATAGAGTTGAGAACAAGTTTTTTTCAATTCCCAAACAACAGACGTTCCCTATTAAAACAAAAAGTACTAGGCGACCCCTTTAATTAATTTGATAAATGAGGTAAAGCAGGTCAGTTTCTGTATGGATTTGTTCAAAACTCATTCACTTTTCTGCTGTGAATTTTCCATCCCCAAGTGTGGACAGAAAATTGTCAGAAAGTATGTTTCTATTACATGTTAATTTACACTAAAGTAACAAGTTTTCTTGCTGTTGCCTACTGAAAAAGCAAGTTTGGGAAGCGCTGCTGAGATTTCAGTCCCCCCTTACATCATTGCTTATGGTAAATACATTGAATACTTTTTCACCCAGATAAACAATTGACCTTTTTATTAAGAATTTTGAAATAAAGCATTTTCCTTGAAAAATACTAATATCAGTAAGACAAATAAGAACTTTTGTCACTTTTACTGAAAATCTCTTCCTTGACTTTCATAGGAAACTATGTAATAAACTTATAGAACGCTAGAAAGATATTTTGTCTTGACATTTTATAATTTTAACCCAACGCCTTGGAAAGAATGCAGACCATTTTGCATATACAATATAGTATTTCTGCATACCATTTTTGTCTTATACTTTAGAACATAGGGCATTCACTTCCCCATTCTAAAGTTCAGTGGGGGCATAAGTAAATTTGGCATGTTTGAACAGAATGCCTTTATGCTTAATTCATCTTTCATGAAAGGTATTTTTGTGTATGTCTGTCAACACAAATTTTTCACTTGACAAATTTAAATGGAAAAACAATACATAAAGAATAAGTAATACAGGCAAATTTGTTTTCAGTCAGCAAAACTAGACTATAATAAAAAAAAAAACAAGCTTAGTTCATATAAATGATTGGTATTGCAGGTAAACCTTGTGTATTAGTTATGCCATATAACTTCCTCAGCAGTCCCTTGTGAAGCTTAGCAAGATTTACTAGTTTTCTGTTAAAATGCTGGAGCCACAATATAGCTTGCACTGTATGGATGAAATAATAAAATGCACCAATTACCAAATTAATATTATTTGCTCCCAGCACTGTACATGTACGCCAATGTGATTTTGTGGGCACAGCATTTCTGGCTCTGACTCATAGACACATTTCCATTGTAATGGCTGGGATCAAAGGAAGTGCTAATCCTAGCCATTTAACCCATTGATTATCAAGGATAACGCATGCTGTAATGTAATCAAAAGAGTGAGAAACACATAAAAATAATGGGTGACATGCTTCCATGCCAGTTTTAAAGCGCATTATTTGAGTGTATAATGCGATGGAATAAATAAACCTGTCAAAAATCTAGAGTGTTGTATGCCTTGTATAGCATATTTAATGCGCCTAATTTAGGCGTATACCAAAAAAAAAGCTGCATAGCATATCATTGCTAGCATATTTGATGCGCCTACTTTAGGCGCATTCAAAAGTGTCAAATATGCCTAGTTTTGGTGTACGACAGTTCATTTATATTGAGAATATGGCGTCAACAGTTTTTTTGGTGCAAAATACACCAAAAAAATGGTACAGCCCTAATGGGACATGTCGCCCAATGTGTTTCATCTGTAAAAACTGCAGAGACAGTTACCACATTGAAAAGCGCATTAAAAACACATGCAATTTTTCTAGGAGAGGTTTGAATGCTGTTTTTAACTGCAACAGAACCACACCATGTGAATACATCCTTAATCAGTTTGCCATCTGTTTTAATAGTTTTTTTTAACCCCTTAACCACTAACCCTTAACCACTACCTACTGTATTTTCACTAGTCTGCAGCAACATCTTTTAACATAATTTGCACAGAAGGGCTTTTTGCTGTCAAACCTAAGGGTATGTTCACCAGATGCATTTGCAGGGCATACTTTGGGGAGTAATTGCGGCAATATGCCCGAACTATGCCCCGGAAAAACGGTAAAATCACTGAACTCATTGAGTGCTATGATTATCAGATGTATTCCCTGGGAAAGTGAAGGTCAATGGGAGTGCTGTGGGAAGTACATGCTGGACAGCGCTTACTTTCAAACAGCCGGTGTATAATGGCGCACACAAGTACATGCTGCTAGACTGCAACAGGGGGTTCTCTGCTATATCCCCTAATAAATAAATTAAAAAAATAAAAAACAAAACACAATTCCATATTTCACAAAAATCTGCATAATAAAAACAAACACTAAATAAACATAGCTGTGCGGACTTAGCAATTATGTTACTAAATTGATGACTCTATATTTCTGTTATAGTACAGTGGGCACATACCTATCATTATTCTGTAGCTGTCAAAACTTGGAAGGGAGAGGCATGAACTATACGTTTATCTAATGCTTCTCAGCAAAATTTTACAAAAAATGAACAGGAGGTTCTTAGTATACTCTTTGATCAAAACTTATAGGCCCACTTGCCACTTCACGGCGACCTCTATAAAGTGGGCCCCTAATCTAAATGGGGGTAACACTACATAGCAGCCACCACCGCAGCAAAAACCACACAAATGAGGGGCACAGTCCAGTGGCCCAACAGCACCACTGCTGCCTGACCTAGCCCCCTGTTTTTAATTAGCAATAGTCTGTAGAGGGCTTAATTATCTGCTCCTTTCAGTCTGCCTGCAAGGAGCCCTTGGAGAGGTAATCCGTGTCTACCTCTCCATTTTTTAGTGTTGGTGCTGTGTGGCGGCCGTTGCTGCTGTGGTGCTATGCTTGTGGGGTGGTGCAGCCCAGAGCCGGGGGGCTGGACCTGGCAGCAGTGGTGCTGCAGACCACTGGGTTGTGCCCCTTGCTTGTGTGGTTATTGCTGTGGCGATGGCCGCTATGCAGTGCTATATCCATTAGCGTAGGGACCCACTTTAAAGACATCGCTGTGAAGTGGCAAGTGGGCCTATACGTTTTGATCAAAAAGTATACTAAGAACCTCCTGTTCATTTTTGTAAAAAAATTTGCTGAGAAGCATTAGATCAACGTATGTTGTGAGGATGTGCGGTCCAAACATCTTTCTCCCCTCCTAGTATTCTGTAGCTGTCCCTTGATACAGATAATTTCCACTGAAACAATAGAGCCTTATTCACACAGAAGATGTACGTGCCACCAAAGCAAATGATAATTTATATATAAATATCAGTTCAGCACACTGCCTGGAACCAAGGATGGGCCACGTCTAAATGCCAGGACACCTTGTCGGTAGGCGTACTAGTCTACATGCGCACATACTGATACTAGTGACGTCACCAGAGCTACGGAAGCTCAATGGTTACACAGATCCAACGTGTTACAGAAACTATTTGGCTTCCTTCATCAGGGACAAATATTTTGTAAACTATATATGTGGGGGAGGGATGGAGAAGGAGAAGGTGATCAGCTAACTGTTTCCTATATAGTTTCTGATGGAAAACCTCAATAAAGATGTGAATCTAACTTTTATTGGGACTGAAGCTTAAATCCCAATCTAGTTGTAATTTCAGGACAATAATTTGCACAGACCCATTTATGTCTTTTTATTCTGTATGATCTACCTACCAGGGTGACATAATACCTGTAAAGTGATGACACCTTGCACATAATTGCCTATGCAATAATAAGTGTTAAATAATAATTCCCTCACAGTAATTACATACCACACAGAATTAACTGCAGAAGCCAAATAGCAGTGACCATAAAATAATCTCATAGCGGGAACAGTAACTTGAAGGAGCAGTAGAGAGCTTTTTTTTTGTGAGATGAAATGTAAATCATGTACCGGAAACTAATGACAGCAAGAAACCAACCAGTTTTGCAAGTACACCCATTTCATCATGGGTGGTGAGAGCCATAGGACTGGTTGGATTCTGGCTGTTACGAAAATAAAAATAGACACAAACAATTTACAGTAGGTACTTGTCAGAAAGAATACAGAATACATAATGTGTAAAATATGAAGCCTAGTCTCCTCATAAATTTAAAAGGAATCTGTCGACAATTTTTTTTTTTTTACTTATTAAAACAAGACAATGATACATATTCTTTTCCTCA
The DNA here is from genome assembly GCA_025379985.1 of Phyllomedusa bahiana. Classification (NCBI taxonomy): domain Eukaryota; kingdom Metazoa; phylum Chordata; class Amphibia; order Anura; family Hylidae; genus Phyllomedusa; species Phyllomedusa bahiana. The sequence goes on along the minus strand of JAODAL010076660.1, from coordinate 4,285 downwards.
GCTGTTTTATTTTCTGATTGTAGGTTTCTTAATTCAGTCGTCTATGTATGACTGTGGGGACAGCATTCTTGCCTGCACTGCTTTAACAGCATTTAGAGAGATGTTTTACAGCAGCTTCATGCACATAAGAGCCTTAAGACTGACTCAGTCCCATTGAATTCTATAGAAGAGTTTTCTAAGCATGCTTTGTGACCTGGGAAGAAGTCAGTGTACAGGGAGCGGGAGAGGGTGAGCTCTGGCTATCTCTGATTGTGACTGGTAGATTCTGTGTTATCTATTCACATTGGTGTCATCTTTCAGTGTAATCCTGCTCCTACTGATCATGAGCAGACTACTGAGAATCTCTCTCTACAGAACAGGAAGTATCAAACTATTATTAGGCCTAGTGTCCAAAGTGAAAACTGCAGGACTTTAAGAATTTTTAAAAAATATTGAAAAATTTTGAGGAGGAGTCGAAGTGGAGCTAGATTTGCTGTTAGGTCAAAAAATGTCCATTATTTCTCAACTTATACCAGTACACAAATAAAAAGTAATTTATGATAATTATCAAACTATATAAAATTACATTGTTTAAATTTAATAAACATTTTTATCATATCAAATTATTATAAAAATATAAAAATATCTCCTATAAAATGTATTTAAAATTAAAAGAATCTAAATCTAATCTGACATTAAATAACCCACTGATTATTTTGTTCAGATTTTTTATTTTTATTACATTAAATTTGAAATTTATTTTTTCTGCTCTCACTCTTTATTTTACATACAGCAAGAGCCAGCACAGTACAGGTATTGCTGGGACCTGAGGTCCACCAAGCAAGATCAGTACCATAGTTTATATTCACTGACATGCTATTCTAATGACTTTTCTTTAGTTCCAGACTATCTATAGTGTTTATATGTCTTTGTCGCCTTACTAATGCGCCTAAGTTCCGTAATGCACCACACACACAGTAGAGGCACGATGAACTTTAGACTGCATTTATAATTGCACAAAAAACACATTCATACATTCAGGCACATTTGACATTGAAATATAGATGAGAAAATGAACCTCGATGCACCTAATTCCATCCATGTTTCCCTTAGTGTTTATGGAGTGCTGCTGATGTTTTGTGTTTGCAATGTTTGCAGCCACATCGGCCTGCACCTGTGCCATTTTCTTTTAAATAGTTTTGGAAGTGCTGATTATGTTTTGAGATTATTTTACTGTGGCCTGGATACCAAGATTTGCATGACGTGTGTGGTGATCTCATGATTTGTACATAAAGGTACTCCATGGACAGTAGTTGGGCAATACCATTGTTTTCTAGATAGGGGTCTACAGGTATAAAAGAGGCACAGGAGCAGAATATTTGTATATATTATAAAATTGTATTATTTCCTACTACATAGATAATAAGTAAAGACATTATAAATTTGACAACCCCTTAATAAAGGCACTTCATAAGTTTTTTTCACATTTTAATGAGCAAGATGTGTCTATTATTTTTTTTACAGGTGAATTTCGATACTTTTAAAGTCATGTAAATCACTTCCTGTTTTGTGTTTTTATTTCTTGTCTGTGTACACTATTAGCAGAGGAAATAGGGTTTGCTTAAAGGAAACTGGTCAGATTGAACATGGGTGGCAGCATGTTACAGAACAGGAAGAGCTGAGAAATTTCATATATTGTACTATGGGAAAAGATTCAGTAAAGATTAATTAGAATTTTTTTCATTTAAATCCATGTTTTTTTTGGGGTTAAGGAGTCCAGCGGGCAGTCTCATCAATAACTGACAGTTATTTCTGTATGCACACTGATACAAGGAAGGCTGTCAATCACTGATAACACTGCTTACTGGACAGTATGACAATTTCAGGCAATCAGCAGCTACAGCAGTGTTCCCATTCGAAAGTAGAATGATGAAAACAGAAGACCAAAGATACGCAGCGCTGGAACTGAGATCCAGAGAAATAGGGTGTATAGGCTTTTTTATTTTAATGGGGCTCCAAGAGCTGCCTGTTTGTTTTTCTTTGAAAATGGACAACCCCTTTAATCCAGAATTAACCAGGATTAAAAATGAATAAAATGCAGGTTCTACTGAATCTTTCTCCTCAGAACAATATATCAATCTGCTAACCTTCATGTAAAGATGTAGATTGTTTTTTTGATAGTGTGTGAATTTTTGCTTTATTATTTCAATTTTACATTGTATCTATGTGTTTTCTGTTTGGATCTGTTATATATACTGTTTATATCTTAGCCTGGATGGCCACAGTGGGAGGGGAGCTGAGCATTCCTGGTGCAGTCATATACCTGACCAAACCCTGGAGATGCTTACTGTAGTGACCCAGTCTTTGATCATTCGGCTCTGTTAGCTGGAGGTTGGAGGCGCTAGAGAGTGTCCAGATGAAATAGGGTATGTGGGGGGTAGTAATATTAGTGGGTGTTGTAGTAGAGTTAGTGAGTTGATCTGTGTGATTCAAAGGAGAAGATGGCCAGGCAGGTTCTCTGTTGCGACAAGAAACCTGGTTCCATGAATTCATTCTTTGTGATTTGAAGAAGAAATAGGGCCGGATCTGAGTTGAGCACCAGAACCAGAAGCCAAGGAATCGAGGAGCTGAGTTGGAGAGCCAGCATCTCTGAGAGAAGAAAATTTGGACTTGTTTGTGGACTTAGACTGAGAAGTTGAGCTGTGGCAAACACCTCAAAGGACTTTAAGTAATGTACCAGTGTTATGACTATTCTGTGGATGTGAAAAGTGTGTATCTTTGGGCATCAATATATTTGGTTGGTGCTGTTCCCCACATCTATGTTCACTCTGTTGATTGTGTCTTGGTTGTAAGGACTCCGTGACACTCCTTCTGCTCTATAACATGTGGCCCGCAGATCAGATAGCATGTTCTATGTTACAGGTTCTCTTTGTCTGACCACTGAGGGTTTAGGGCTGGTGACTGAATTGGAACGCCACAGCTCACCAGGAGCTGTCCAATTTACAGTATAATGTGAGAATCCTTGAGAGTATCTTACATTAGTAATGAAATGCATTACAGTGCAGTCATTATACCGTATATCATAAGACTGCTGTTGAGACTGGGAAAACTGGTTTATAATGCAGTCGCTATACATAAAAAAATTGCTCCTGAGACTGGGAAAGCTGGATTATAGTTCAGTTGTTATAAATGATAAAACTACTGCTGAGACGACAAAAACTGGATTATAGTTTACTCTTTTACATTGTAAAACTGCTGCTGAGACTGGGAAAGATGGATTATAGTGCAGTCATGATACATTATAAGTAGTGTTGAGCGATTTTTATCGACAAAGTTTAAATCGGCAAGGTTTTTATGGTGATCGAAATTTCCAGATCATGCGATAATTAAGGTTAAAATCTGTGCATCATCTATTAAGATCGCGCCTTTTTCGGCGCTTCCTGTAATTTTGGCGGCCAGCAAATGAGATTACAGAATAGAGCAGGGTGAGATGTGTGTGCGACGTCATGACTGGGATGTGTATGGTTGCGATTGGCTGGAAAAATCACATGACCTCGTTTTACATAGAACAGCGTTTCCTGTTTCAGCCTCAGTGTCTCTCAGCGTCTCATAGGGATAGGACCTGCGTTCTGCCTGTGGCCAAACAGCTCAGCGAAATTAGTCTATTTCTGCACAGAGAAACCTCTACTATTAGCTGTGATCCTTACAATTTAGTTAGATTAGGGATTTGAACATTTTATGTAGTTAGCTAGAGAATTTTAAAGCCGAATCTACCACTGTAAATTCACGGCGGTGGGCGCGGGGGGGGGGGCCCGCGGGCGAACACAGACAAGCTCTATCTATAAAGAACACTGGATAAAGTTCACCAACACTTAGTGTAGACATTGCAGTGGAAGATCTGTATTATTAACAGTTTGCTATTGAAATATTTCCTGGATATTGGGCAGCCTGAACTTATATTGGATAAACATCATTTCTAGTAACTGCAGGTCTCTTGGTTAGCTGCAAAACTCCACTTTTATTATCAGTATACATTTCAGATAGGTGTTCAATTTTACCCATTACACCTGTGACTGTTGATATATCCACCTTGCACTTAAATTACAAACCAACAATCTTGTAGTCAGCACAGGTTGTTTGTTGCCAAAAATACCGTGTATCGTACGAAAACATCACAGTTACATGTTTTTTGACTTTTGCGCATCCCCAGTAATTTTCAATGACGCAGCATCTACGTAAATCTTAAAACAGCAATTCTATATTCACCACAGGTGAATTGAAAGGGGCAAAAAAATACCGTTTATTA
>JAODAL010076659.1:0-13548 GCA_025379985.1 Phyllomedusa bahiana | reverse complement strand
GAACCCCGGGGTTTCCGGGTTTCGACATTTTAGAGGGCAGTATTTTGGGTAGCGCAAGAACTTTACAATGGGGCAGCGAAATTCCGGTTCGACGATTGGGCAGAGTACCATTGGGGGAGTGAGAACATGTCATGGGGAAACATTGAGGTTCATTTTCGACTGAAGATGGCATACCTTTGGGGGCCCGTGAGAACATGCAAGGGGCGAAGGTTCCGTTTGGGGGGGGGGCTAGTTAATGGCAGTACCATTGGTGGCAGCGAGAAATAAATGGGGAACATGGATTTTCCAGTTCGAAAAGTTAGGGGGGCAGACAATGAGGGGCAGGGAGAACAGTCAATGGGGAAAGGGGATTCATTTCCCCAAAAGTTTAGACAGCGTTCTTTGGGGGCCGTGAGAACAGCAATGGGGAACAGCAAGGTTCCTTCAACAAGATTAGGGGGAGTTTTTGGTGGCAGGGAGAACTCCAAGGGGGAACAGGGTTTGGTTCGACAAGATTGGGAAATACTATTGGTGGCATCAGAAACAGCAAGGGGGAACACGGGGTTCCGGGTTAAATAGATTAGACAGAAAAAAATTTGAGGCAGAGAGAGCACATGGCAAGGGGGAACAGGGGGGTCCCTTTTTGACTAATTACACGGCAGTACCATTGGGGGGCGCGAAACAACCAAGGGGGAACATGGGGTTTCAGTTCGACAAGATTGGGGGCAGTCCCCATGGTGGCAGCGAGAACACTGTGAGGAACATGGGGGTTTCCAGTTCACGATAGACAGCAAGTACCATTAAGGAGCAAGAAATGCCAATTGGGGAACTGAGGTTCGGTTTCGACAAACTGCAGCGTAAAATTGGTGGCAGCAAAACATGGGGGTTCCCGGTTTCGACTCAATGGCAGTCCATTGGGGCAGGGGAAACATGCCAAGGGGAACATGGGTTCTTTTTGACAAAATCAGAGGGCAGTCCTTTGGGTGCAGCAGAACATGGCAATGGGGGAACAGCAGGTTCGGTTTCGCGTTTTAAATGCAGTATATTGGCGGCAGCAAGAACTTTGCAATGGGGAACATCGGGGGCCCGGGTTGACAAGATTAGCAGCAGTACATGGGGCAGCAGAACATGGAAAAGGGGGACGCAAATTTTTTGGTTCAACAAGATTAGGGGGCGTAGCATTGTGGCAGCAAAAAATATCCCAATGGGGAACGGGAGGTTGGGGTTTGACAAGATAGGCAGCGGGACCATTGAGGGGCAGCGAGAACAAGGCAAGGGGGAACAGCGAGGTTGGGTTTGGACAAATTTTAACGGCAGTCCCATTGGTTGCAGCAGAACAGGGAATGGGAACGGGGGCCGGGGGACAAATTAGGCACAGTACCATTGGTGGCAGTGAGAAAATGTCATTAACATGGATTAGTTCACTCCCTTTAAAACAGTATCATTCGTGACAGTGAGAACAGGAAAGGGGGAACAGTGAGGTTCCGGTTCACTGTTTAGATGGCAGTAAAAATCCAACGGGGGAAGATTGGGCGGCATAGCATTGGTGGCAGCGAGCATGTCAATGGGGACATGGGGGGTTATGTTCGCCCGGGTTAGGCAGTAAAACATTGTTGGCAGTGAGAACATGGCAAGGGGGGAACAGCGGGGTTCGGGTTTTGACTAATTAATGGAAATACCAGGGTGGCACGAAAACCATGGAAAATGGGTACAGGAGGTTCCGGGGTTCACAAGATTAGCCCGCGGTAACTTTGGCGGCAGCGAGAACATGGAAATTTGGGGCAGCGGGGTCTAGTTTAAAAGATTGGGCACTTTCCATTGGGCAGCGAGAAATGACAATGGGAAACTGGGGTTTCAGTTTGATAAGTTTAGGCGGCAGTACCACTGGTGGCAGCAAAAAAAAAAATGGCAAGGGGGAACCGAAGTTTCAGTTCAAAAGATTAGGGGGGCAGTAGCTTGGGGCAGAGGAAACATCCCCAAGGGCAAACAAGAGGTTACTTTGACTAGATTAGCAGCATTACCATTGGGGGGCAGCGGAACATGCCGAGAAATGGAGGTTCCCAGTTCGATAATTGACGCAAGCCCCATTGAGGCATGAGAGTTTTGGCAAGGGGAAAACAGCGAGGTCCCGGTTCGATAGATTAAACGGCATACCATTGGTGGCATAAAAACATCCCAAATGGGAACGTGGAGGTTCCAGTTTGACAAGATTAGGCGGAATACCCGGGGGAGCGAGAACATGCAGGGGGGAACATGGAGGTTCGAAAAAGATTGGGCGAGTCTATAGAGTATTTTTGGGGATTCGCGATCATCTATGCTTAAGCAACAAAGCCCCCTACTATAGAAACATTGACCTTCCCTTTTAAAAAGAAATGTAAGAACGGCTTTTGGCAGCTAACACACCCCGATCATAAAACCCGGGTCAATGCTCCTTGTTTGGAGGGAAAAAAGGCCTTTAACGGGTGTCTTAGCCTTCTAATGCCACCTTTTAAAGGGGAAGGTTCGGGGATCTCTTTCCATTTTCATAGATCCCCTGCAGTCTAATTTCACAACCCATACTCTTAAAAATCGACCTCCCGTAGACCTTTTTAAGGCCGAAAAGGGGCTCCCCATTCCCCCTGTTTTCTGAAACCCTTCCATCAAACCCCCTACTCTGTTTATCTCCCAATCCCCTCTTTACCAAGGCTCCCTTTACCGTCCGAAAAAAAGGCCAGTGTAGGGGATATCGCTTAATTATGCCCAACCATCAGACTTTGACCCCAATTTAGGGATTTACGGGACAAGGGTTCCTTCCGGGTACACGAAAAACGGGACAAAAGGGAGGGCATTCTTTTAAAAGGCCAGTAAACCCTTTTGGGGGCCACAACCCATAAAATTCGTTGGTGCATGCCGTTTTTAAAAAAAAAATTGGGAAATTATTGGCTCCCCAAAATAAGGAAAACATCTACTTTGAAAAATATTAATATTTAATAAAAAGTCCTGACTATAGAAGGGGTAGTCTAAACTCCCTTTATCATTTTCGGGGTGCTGAAACCTTATTAAAATGATAGAGTTTACTCTTTTACTCTATATTTTCCACATGCTCCCTATTTATCTAAAGCTGAGAGACGAGAAATTTATAACAGCACACAGACCGTTCATCTGGGACAATGAAAAGGCACCCGCAGGCCAATATAAATGAAAAAAATATTTTAATCCAAGTGTTAAATATTAATTAGTAACAAGATCTAATTAATAAGATACTAAAAAAAATCACATCCAATTTCAACGTGTCAAAAAAAAAAAAAAACATTTTATTAGGCACCACATTTCTTTACATAACATTTATAATAGAATGTATACAGCAGAACTTTCGTTATGAAAACAAGTACCAAATTTTTCGTGTGTTCAAACAGAGCCGATTCATGTCTGTTGTAGCAATGAGAATAAAATATGTAAATGTTCTACCTATGATCTTTCTTATTATTTTCCTTTTAACATTTGCAAAAATTCTGTTGTGAAACACACCATTTGAGTTAACAGAGCCAGAGTCATTAGAAAAACCTAAACAATAACAAAAAACAAATTAGCCAGGTATCTACTAGAAAAGTGTTCTCATCCAGTCTTATATTAATCACTAGAGTTACTCCGTGGTTGTAATCTGCCTAGCGTCCCCATCTGAGCCTCAGTCAAGAACCATTTAGTGTATTGGAAAATGCCTGTTAATCTCTCGATCTGTGTGTAGAATTTCTCCAAGAACATCCTCCATTTTTTAAAGAAATTTTTTGTCATTGCTTTTTTATGTTGTTCCGTATATAATTGTTCAGCTACAGCATATATTTTTGTTTGATCTATCACCATAGCAATAGTCGGGACCTCCGGTTCTAGCCATTTAGTCAATATGCATCTTTTTGCCACCATAAGGATATGTAAAATCACAGACATCTTGACCCTCCGCTGCTCTGTCAATTCTCTTTCCATGCTCTCCTGCCCATGTAATAAAAACACTATGTAGGACATGAGTATTCGGCCTTTCCAAAGAGAGGTCATCAACTCCTTAACCTCACCCCAAAATGTCTGCACCATTGGGCATGTCCACAAACCATGAAATAAATTGGTCATAGCCTCGGCACATTTTGGACAGGAAGTCATCCTATCTGGAAACCTCAGTGATGTTGGTATGTCGATGGCGTATATGGCAGCGTGTACTATTTCATTTAATTTATGATGTTTGTGTATCACACTCCAACCCTGAATTATCTCTTATTTTATGTCATCTTTACCTACCCAGCTGCTCCATTTCCTAAACCCAACACCTGAGTCCAATTTAATGTACTTGTCCCCAATTTTGCGTAGATAGTAGCAATGGACTGCCTATGTGGTTCTGTCCCTATAAGTCTGTCAAAAGCATTTCTGATCCTTTCCTTGCAGTAATCTTGTATTCTTGATGGAATATTATACTCTTCTTTTATTTCCTCAAATGTTTTAAGTCTGTTCTCTACTGGGTGAAATAATTGAATCACTGAGGATATTCCTTGATTTCTCCACACCCTGAACCAACTGTGATTTTTCCCTGCTGGAAATTCTCCTACAAGGGGAAATATTTTGAAATTCGATGTCACCCCATATAGTTTCCTTAAAGGGGTTGTCTCACTACATTGATTCATCTTACCTCAGTCCTGTTTTCTAGGTTTCACTTTGAATTCAGGGGTGTGTTTACTGGCTTCCACTAGGCTGCAGTAGAAGCCAGGTCTGTAGCTATAGTAACCAGTGCTGGCAGCCTATGAGGAGAGATCAAACAGGTCTGTAGCTGTAGCGACCTGAAGAGCTGATGCAACCCATACAAGAGGGGATATCTCAGAATAGGTAGGACACTGTTAATGGATACATATTGTAAAGTGACTTGTTTTTACAAGATCTATAACATAGAAAGCAATCCTTGTAGTAAGACAACCCCTTTAATTCCTTCCAGGAACCAAGTGTTTTGCATTTGACGGGGTATTAGCTATTTGTAAGTGTAACAGACTGGTAAGCTCTTCACAGCTAGGTTTTCTTCTAAGTCCCAGTCGGAATAAAAATTAGGTTTGTGTATCCAGTCTATGATGTGTCTCGCTAAACATGCTATGCTGTAGCTCCTCAGCTTAGGTAAATTGAGTCACACCTCAGATTTTTGTTACTGTAACTTCGTAATTGCTATTCTCGGTCTTTTCCCTTTCCACACAAATTTAGAGACCATTCTATTATATCTCATGACATCTGTGTGGCGCAATAGGATAGAACTTGTCTGTATTGTATATAGAAGATGGGAAAAAGATCATTTTAACAAGATGTACCAGACCCAAAAGTGCCAACCCTGAATTTCCTTTTGTATTTTTTCAAACAATAGGAGATAATTTACACTATACAGTGAAGATGACAAGTGACCTATCTTAATTCCCAGGTATTTAGTGTGATCCTTCGCTGTTCTAATTCCTGTCGCCCTAACCCTAGCTACATCCCTTGCTGTACCTTCCCCTATCCATAGTAATTCGCATTTATCTCGGTTAATGACCACATTAACCTGAGAAAGTTCCAAAGTGCCCAATCAGCTCTAACACAGTTTGTAAGTGTAAACCTGGCTTAATCATAAATAAGAGCACGTCATTCACATAAGCAGTTAATTTCAGTTCTTTCATTCCTATTTTAATGCCGTCATAGAGCTGAGATTGCTCTAATGTGCGTAACAGGGGCTCAAGTCTTAGGTAAAAGAGCAGGGGTGAAAACGGGCACCCCTGCCTTGTACCCTTCTGTAAGCTGAAAGTGTCAGACCTAAAACCAGGGGTATAGGCTGCCGCCTATATAGGGAAGTTATAGTTCCTATATAGGGAAGAGATGAAATTGCGCATTTCCCCTTTGATCCCAAATTTCTCCAATACCATGCCAACTCCAAGCCAACCCAAAACCCAATACCAAGCCAACTCCATCGCACACTGTCGAAGGCCTTTTCTGTGTCTAAAAACACCAAGGCTTTAGCTGGCATGGATCCCTTCTCGTTCGCATCCATAACTCCCAGGACCTTTCTAATATTAATCACAGCAGCTCTGCCTTTAACAAAACCCACTTGCACGCGCATTCCACCTTACTTAAATCTCTACCCGGTTTCGGCAATATTTTTATGAAAGCCATCAGGGATCTCTTCACCTGTAAGTAGAGTTGAGTAATACTGAGCCAAGATGGTGCCACTTGAGTCTGCAGTATTTTATAAAATTGTGATGGTAACCCATCCGGCCCCAGCGCCTTTCCATAACCCATCGATTTTATGGTATTCTGGACCTCCTCAGTTGATATTGGTGCATTTATCATTACCCTTTGCTCGTCTGATATTTCTGGAAGACGGCAACGCCTTAAAAAGGATGTGCTTTCTTCTCTTGCACATCCTTTCGTGTCTTGGTATAACCAGGGCTGTGGAGTCGGAGCCTGTGCCTATTTTGCAGGAGTCGGAGTCGTCATAAAAGGGACCGACTCTGACTCCCAAAATATATAATTAGTTGTTCCAGTTAGTTCGATGAGGTGCAAAGAGCAAGAGGAATTGGGTCTGGCCAGTGTGACTGCTCCCATATCTTCAGCCTTATGACATGAGGAGTGTAATTGATGACATGGAGCAGGCAAAGCGCTGCACCAGGTGAAAAGAGTCTGCTCCCATGGCAAACAGATTTCAGCAAATTTTTTCACCTGCTTTCAAAGAAGTAGAAGAGTTCAACCATTCATCAAAACCGACTGTGGCTGAGGCAATTCCTTTACACCTTGACCTTGTTAGCGATGTTGCCTCTGTGGTCACCACTTTGCCCCCAACCCAAGTTAGTTCTCTAGCCTGGAAATAATAAGATCAGATGTGAGGTCATGTATGCAGGATCTGATGGAGGCAATATTATTTCTCAGAACAAATTCAGAGACTCGACGAATGTTCCTGCAGTGTTTTGCATATTTACATTTTTTTGGTGTTCTAAAGTCATATCCAATAAATATATTTTACACTGACAAGCAAACTGGTAACAATTTGTTTTAAACTTGTGACTTTCAGGCTGCATATCTCACCATCCACTACAGCTTTGTACATGAGGCTACTGTAATTTTATATACAGTCATCTTACCTATCTTATACATAAATTTGACTTGAAAGTATTTAGCATCTGCTTAGTTTTGCAGATTCTTTCCTATAACTGCACTGTTACTGTTTTGCTCCTAAAAATCAAAATGTTAATTTGTATTATTTTGTTAGTATTTGGGAAATCCACCTTTTGGCTTTCAGCTCTGCCTGAATCCTTCTGGGCTCTGAATCAGATTCAAGCATATCTTGACAAAAAATCTGATCCCAGGTCTCTTCTACACATTCCCAATGTTGGTGCAGACAGGACTTGGATACAAATACAGCTTTTTCTTCAACTCTACCCACAAGTGTTCAAAAGATCAAAACATTTTGCTTTTCAGTTTCTGTTCTACCTGTATCATAAGGTGATAAAAGGTGATAAAAAGCCTGATGTTACCACTTTACTACATTAAAGTTATCACTTAAACATGCGCCAAGTATGAGGGAGTCAGGAGTCGGAGGTTTGGGAAATTGAGGAGTCGGAGTCGGGGCTTTGGCTTGCCGACTCCACAGCCCTGGGTATAACTTTTTGCAATACTTCTGAAATAAGGTGTTTATTTCTTTAGGATTGGTTGTAAGGTTACTGTTGCTAGCTCTTAGAGATACAAGTCACCCCCCCCCCCTCCCCCAGCCTCCTACTGGCCTTTTGTCAACCTTGCCAGCAGTCTACCCAATTTCCAAATCGGAACAGCACCTCCCCAAACCTTGTTCTATGTAGGTTATTTTTTTCGATCCAACCAGACCGAAAACATATTTTTCGCTTCCAGCCAGCTGTTTATTTGACAGTGAAGCGTTATTCATAAAGGTTGAATAAACTAGAAGCGTATCACTGAACTCCACATACAATCTTTTTATAATAAGAGATATGACTAATCAGTCGCCCTCTAACAGCCTTAGCCAATTCTCAAAACAATGGAGGATTATTATTATGCTCCGCTTTAGTGGTCGAATACACAATTTCTAAATGGAATCATTTGTTTTTTTTAAAGTCCAATAGAAAACTTAAAATTGGGTGGTTTTTGAGATTCAGAAATAAGGACTTCAACCCATTGGTTCGAAATAAGGCTAGGTCAAAGTTCCAAATGATGGGCAATCAAAGATAAACAAAATGTGAATAAAAATTAAAACTATTAAAAACAAGAAGTCAAAGAACAACCATAAATTGCAAGCAGACCTGAACACACTGAGTGGTTGGGCATCCACTTGGCAAATGGGGTTCAATGTGGATAAATGTAAGGTTCTGCATCTAGGTAGAAATAATGTACAAGCATCATATGTCCTAAGGGGAGAAAAACTTGGAGAATCGCTTGTTGAGAAAGATCTGGGCATTCTTGTAGATCATAGACTACAGAACAGCATGCAATGTCAATCAGCTGCCTCTAGGGCAAGTAAGATATTGTCGTGTATTAAAAGAGGCATGGACTCGCGGGACACAGATGTAATTCTACCGCTGTACAAAGCATTGGTGCGTCCTCGCTTAGAATATGCTGTTCAGTTCTGGGCCCCAGTTTATAGAAGAGATGTAATGGAGCTAGAGAGAGTACAAAGACGAGCAACCAAACTTATAAGGGGGATGGAGCATCTTAGTTATGAGGAGAGGTTAGTAGAATTGAACTTATTTAGTCTTGAGAAAAGACGGCTTCGGGGGGACATGATTCATTTATATAAATATATAAATGGTCCCTGCAAAAAGTATGGGGAAAATTTATTTCAAGTGAAGCCCCCTCAAAAGACAAAGGGGACATTCTCTTCGACTAGAGAAAAAAGAATTCAATCTCCAGAGGAGAAGAGCGTTCTTCACTAAAAGAACTGTGAATCTGTGGAATAGCCTACCTGAGGAGCTGGTCACAGCAGGAACTGTAGAGAGTTTCAAGAAAGGCTTAGATACCTACCGGGAACTAAAGAATATTAAAGGGGTTGTCTCACTACAATGATTCATCTCACCTCAGTCCTGTTTTCTTGGTTTCACTTTGAATTCAGGGGTGTGTTTACTGGCTTCCACTAGGCTGCAACAGAAGCCAGGTCTGTAGCTATAGCGACCAGTGCTGGCAGCCTATCAGGAGAGAACAAACAGGTCTGTAGCTATCGCGACCTGAGGAGCTGATGCAGCCCATACAAGCGGGGATATCTAGGAATAGGTAGGAAACTGTTAATGGACACATATTGCAAAGTGACTTATTTTTACAAGATCTTTAACATAAGCAGCAATCCTTGTAGCGAGACAACCCCTTTAATGCGTATGTAGCTATGTAAAATTCTGGATCCTGACTGGTGGACGCTCTGAGGTCAGAGATCTGGTCTCCACTGGAGCAGATTGGTTCTTGCCTTGTGGGTTTCAAGGCATTAACCAGTGGTGAGGCTGGGCTTAAAGTCCTTGTCTCGCTCCCTCACCCACATTTTCCCCACCCTTGGTTGAACTTGATGGACATGTGTCTTCTTTCAACCGTACTAACTATGTAACTATATACATCCCATAATGGTATCAATAAAAACAACTCATCATGCAAGAAACAAGCCCATAATCCGCTCCGAATACAGAAAAAAAAAAAAAAAAGTTACGTTTATCAGACTATGACGACATAAAAAACGCAATTTTTGATAAAAGCATTTAAATTGTGTAAAAGTATGTAAAAACATAAACTATGTCAAATTTATATCATTGCAATTGTAACGACCCGTATAGTAAAGTTATCATGTCATTTATCTGCACAGCGAACACTATAAAAATGAAGCCCAAAAAACAATTGCAGAACTGCATTTTTCCCTCCTCATTTTCATGGCCCGATGCTAAAAAAATATGGAACACCTGTGCGCTCAAAATGCACAATAAACCACTAGATGAAATCCATGAGGGGTGTAGAATTTAAAATGGGGCAACTTCTGAAAGTTTCACCTCTTTTGCTACTTTGAGGGCTTTGGAAATGCGAAATGGCACCCACCAAAATCTGCATTCCAAAAGCCAAATGGCGCTCTCTCTCTTTTACGCCCTGCCATGCAGCCAAACGCAGTTTACACCACATTTAAAGATTGCCAAACTGGAAGAAATTGTATAACAAAAGGGGGGGTGTTTTTTTTTTTCCAAAATTTTTGAAAAAATTTTAATTTTCAGAGTCTAACACTAGAAAAATGTGTGAAACACCTGGGGAAGCGATATAATCACTGTACCCCATGATATATGCCTTAAAGGGTGTAGTTTCCAATATGGGGTCTTTAGTAAGTTTTAGCACCTTAGGGTGTCCGCAAACCTGCAATGGGGCCCAAATAAAATCGTAAATAAAAATGAGATGCCCAAAAAGCGCACCGGGCCACATAAAGGGGAAACTATAAAAAAGGATTATCGGGGATTTGATGTTTAGTTTGTTTACCGGACATTCTCCGTGTTCCCGGAATAATTGATAAAAAGGAAAAAAAGAAAAACAGTGAAAAAATTTTGGAAAATTTTACCTCCCCTTTGCTTTAATTTCTGTGAACTACTATGGGTTAACAAACTTCCTAGGTTTTTTTCAAATACTTTAAGGGGTCTAGTTTCCTAGATGGGGTAATTTATGGGGGTATCTAACATGCAGGCCCCTGAAAGCCATGTCAGAACTGGACTGGTTCCTAAAAAATCTATTTTGCTAATTTTCTTGAAAATGTGAAAAATTACTACTAAATTTCTAAGCCCCCTAATGTTGTAAAAAAAAAAGACATTTAAGAAACTATGCCAGGCTACATTAAACATATGATAGATGCTAGTTATAAATTATTTTGAGCGGAATAACTGTCTTATACACAGAAATTTTTGAACTTTTTTGAACTTTGAAAATGGCAAATTTTTGCAAATTCTTTCACGAATAAACAAGGATTTAATGGAATGAAATTTCATACTAATTTATGAAAGTTATTCTCACATAAAGTGACATGTCAGATTTAAAAAAATGAGGATCTGTCAGGAAGGTCAAAATTGGCTGCAGCAGTAATGGGTTAAATATAACATCACATATGCTGTACACCATAAAAGAAAAAAAAAAATTCCAAAAGCCAATATTGTATTTTTTGGGGTCATTTCATATCCCTAAAAAAATTTAATAAAAAGTGATTGTAAAATGCATCCCAAAATGTTACCAATAAAAACTACACTTCAGTCCATACTTTTTGTTTCAATTTTTTCTTTTATATTTTCTTACTGTAAAACCTAGGTGCCTCTTATAGTGCGAAAAATACCGTAGATGAAAAAAACACATAAAAAATTTACTAAAAAAGAAAAACTGCTAAACATCTGTAAGTAAAAAAACAAAATTGGGGTTTTGGGAAAACCAAAAAAAATTTTTTGAAAAAAAAATGAGCATAAGTGCACACTGGGGTGGGGGGAGGGAAAATACATAAAACATTCCAAATGGGTTTCTGGAATTTTGGGAAAGTGTAAAAAACTGTTGTGGCAGGGCCGGTTTTTCCCACCCAGTTGGGGGCTGCGGCCGGCCCCCTTCGAGGGTTTAAACCCCCGATGCTTGCGGCGTTTTATAAACAGCTGCGCAGGGGTTCAGCAGCCTGCTGGTACACGGAGAAGGCAGGGGGCGTTTGTTTTTCCGTCCTTCCCCCCTCCCCCTGTATGTATAGGGGTCGCAAGAGGACCTGCTTTCGCGGCCCCCCCTTGGGGATGCTGGGATCTCCTCGGTGTGCAGCTCTGGGGCCTTTTTTTGATCCCCTTTGGGGGCTGCGGGGACAGGGTGCCCCCGGGGGTGGACGCGGGGGACCCTTTGGGGGGTTGGGGTACTTTTTTTTTAATTTTTTTAATTTTGCTACTCCTGGCTATAGTGGCACTACCTGGCTACAGGGGCTACCTGGCTCAGGGGGGACTACCTGGCTATAGGGGGGGATCTACCTAACCTATAGGGGCCCCTACCTTTCTTTTTAGGGGCACTACCTGGCTATACGGGGCATTACCCGGCTCCCTATTTAGGGGCTTTAGATGGGGAGTTTGTATAGTGGGTATGATTGGGGAGAAGTGTTTTTTTAAAGTGAGGAGTCTAAGATGTTTGTATTGTAAATTCTAAAGTGAAGAGTCATGGCCGGGAGAAGCATCATGGCGGCCGGGGGCCCGAGGGGAGAAAAAGGGAAGAAAAAGAACAATCTTCAGGGAAATTTTCCCCTGAAAAGCCCCTGGTTTGTAACTTTACTGTAATCGATTATATGTCCCCAGGCCGTGTACAACTGGAAATCCCGGGATGAGGGAAATTATTGGTTTAAGTATAAGGGGTTGGGGATTCAGTAATGGTCATTTTGGGATTACCCGCCCATTTAATTATGGGGTGATATTTTGGTCATGGGGTGGGTGGTATTATTTGGTCACTATGGGGCTGGTGTATGGGGTTTTTAGCAGGACATTGGCACTTTCCCGGGGTTTCGGTTGGTGAAAGCAGAAATTTTTTGGGTTTAACTGTTTGACTATTATTTAGTTTTTTTATTTGTGCACTTTTTGGTAAAACTTTTTGTGTATTTTAGATTTGGTTGTGGTGCTGCCAAAGTGTCGGGATTTGTGTGCATTATATTATTGGGGGTGGGGGGGGGGGGGGAGAAATGACGAAATTTTTTCCGTTGCCTGAGTGCCCAAATTTTGCCTAGGAAAAGGCCCTGGTCAGTGAAAATTACTACCAGAACACTAACGACAAATCTAACTAGCTAAATATTTAGATATATATTTCTAACTCTTAAAAAATAAATCCCCGTGCTTTAGGATGGGAGCTTTTAATGGGTTTTAAAAAAATAAAACTTAAATTTAAAATAAAAAAAGCTATTTCACTGATCAGCAAAAAGGGACGAAGGGGAGCACGCCCCTGCTTTGGTTTTGTTAGGAAAAGGATTCTTTCCCCAAAACAAAGTCCCAAAAAGGAATTTTTAAAACGCCTCCAGTTAATTTCAATTGATTCTTATTTAAAAAAAAAGGTTCTTGGACAACGCCCAAAATTTTTTTTTTAGAATCAATGGGGCATTTTGGGGGTTTTATTGTAAATTTTAGTTTATTTTATACATTTTTTTTTTATTTAAAAAAAAATAAAAGTGAAATACCCATAGGAAAAAATGAAAAGATTCATAACAGCGTCCAAAAAGCAAAAAAAAAAGTGTGGTGCGATTTGGATGCGGTTTTGACATGGCTCCGCAACCAAAAACCACCCTATGGAATATCTGTTCAAAAACACACTGAAAAAAAAGATCCAAATAAAGTGCATCCCAAAAACCTACATCAGTATTTTTTTAAAACGATTTTGTACACCCTTAAAAGGGTTTGTCGCCTTTCAAAAAAAGCATATTTAAAGTTTGATATTGCAAAAAAAAAAGTCATTAGGGTTTGTGTTCATTAAAAGTTTCTACCTTATTCTTTTAAAATTCCCCTCTTGTATGGGCGCATCAGCTCCCCAGATTTGCCCTTTTGTACAGGGCCGGGTTTGATTCGCTCATTGGGTTTAGGCTGGTTGTATAGCTACAGA
>JAODAL010076658.1:0-13548 GCA_025379985.1 Phyllomedusa bahiana | reverse complement strand
AAGGTGAAAGTACAGAATCAGTCGAAGCTACTATGGATCTGCCGGGAGGATTGTACAGATTTTTGTGTATTTTGAGTAATATATAAAAGACTGGGGTGAATGGATGATGTTTGGAAAGAAATTCTTTGGTATTTTTGTCAATGATGCCTAAGTTTAGATAAAGTTCTAGGATTGTGTGAATAGTGGAAGGTATGTAATTTGTAGGGTCCTGTGTTAATAGTTGGTAGGTATCTGAGTTGAAGAGTTGTGTATTAATGTCCCTCAGATATTGTGCTTTGTCCATGATGACAAGGGCACAGACTTTATCTGCTTGTTTGACAATTAGGTCTGGAGACTCTTTGAAGGAGCGTTTAGCTTCTTGTTCATCTTTAGGGATGTTTTAATTTGCCCTTGACTCACCTTTTTAATTGGGTTGGGGAAGGGGAAGGGGGACATCTCTTTCAGTAACTGGAATAGGTTCAACGGGGGTGGATTGGGAGGGGGTTTAGGACTTTATTGCAGAGTTAAGGGGTTAGAAATGGAGAAAATAGAGATGGTAGATTCTTCATTACTGTGAGTCTCCATGGGTTGTGTAGCAAAGTGTGCCTTAAAGTCGTATTTGATTAATGAACCTATAGAGGTCTTCTTCGAGGCCAAATGTATTGTATTTGTTAGAGGGGCAGAAGGCTAAGCCTTTGCTCAGAACAGACATTTGTACTGGGGTGAGATTGTGAGAAGAGATATTGACAACTAAATGGCACTCACCTGTGAGGTAGTCTGTATCCTTCCTTGCACCTTGCAACTTTGTGTTTTCCTTTTCTTGTATGTTTGGCCTTTGAGCTCTGTCTGGGGGTACAAAGAATGGACGCATCCGAAAAAAAATTATTATTTCTTGGACTATTGGAAGAGTAGTCACTACCGGAGCTAGACAACTGGTCCCATGTGGGAGAGCAGTAGAGTTAAATGGTTTCTGGTTGGATGACGTGTCCTTCCACCGGTAGACTCTGCTATTTAGTAGTTTCTGTATTTTGAGGGAAATTTTATGCGTTTTTTTTTCAATGTGGACTGAAATTTTGCAAAAGTTTTCTCCTTTGGTGTGGTCATCTTCTGGGGGTAGAGAGTTGACAGTTGTTTAAAATTTTGAAGGCGTTAGGAGGTTTCTAGTTTTTGTGTTTTAAAGGGGGTTTTCTAAAAACATTTATTCTTTACCTAGTCCTGTTTTTTTGGTTTTTTTTTGAAAACAGGGCGTGTTTATGGCTTCATAAGGTGCAGTAGAAAAGGTTGCAGCTATGAAAAAGTGCTGGAGCCTTTCAGGAGGATCAACAGGTCTGTTTTCTGTAGCAAAAGTGCTGGCAGTCTATCAGAAGAGTCAAAAGGTCTGTAGTATAGCAACCAGTTGCGGCAGCCCATTTAATAGGATTGAACAGGTTTTATGCTGTAGCAAACCAGTGCTAGAGCCCACAGAAAAGATCAAACAGCTATAGCGACCCCGAGGAATGATGAGCCATACCAAAAGGGGTATTCAGAATAGGGGGGCACTGAAAGGGGGAAAATTTGCAAAAGTAATTGTTTTTGCAAGATCTTTAACATAAAAAGCAGCAATCCCTGTAGTGAGACAACCCCTTTAATGTCTCAATTGTTAATAACATCAAATCAAATGAGCTTGTTGAGTATATTTTCCAACTTTTTACAGAATTTTGGATCTTCACTAACCAGGGTTGGTCTCAAGTTACTTCCGAGACTTCTTGGCATTCTCTCCAAGCGGTAGTAGAAGGGTTGTTAGATGTAGTTCAGATGCTGTATGTCTTTTGAGTGCCCTTTCAAAGTCTCTTGTCCATAGTTCACTAGGAGGATTGTATAAATAATTTTGGGTAATTGTACCCTCGTGATTATGAGGGAGGCTTCTTCAGTTTTGTAGCAGAAAGTATTAGACAACATCTAGAAAAAACTGTTTTGAAAAGTTCAAGATCAGAAATTGGCAGGTGCGGAGCGAAAATAACTATAGACTGTAAAGTGCTGGTACGCACACCACTTCATGTAAGCACCAATTTTGTATCACTGCATATGTATAAATAAAAAACGTCACTCTTTTGCATACTTTTCAGTGTACCGTGGTGTCTTTACTCCACATTTTTATGGGAATACCTCCTGGTTTATCCCTTCCACTAGGCACTTTCTTCCAGCGGTGTGCATACCAACACTTTGCATTCCACGAAATACAGACTAGACATAGACAAGAAGCCAAACAAGGTACAAACAGAACACAGCATGGGGCACAGACAAACTGACAAGGAAAGGCAAGGTTCAGGCAAAAGGTGTTGGGAGGAGTTTCCTAATAACCCCACAGTTAGAAGGGGTTAGGCTGGGGAAGACCAATCCAGCTGGATAAATACAAGTAGGGTGCGGCTGCACCTCCTTATAGCCAGGAGGAACTGAGGCAGCAGCATGATGTTGGCAACATGGCCAAACACCAAGGAAAGCCGCACAACAAACATAGCAGGTAAGTCAGCACAACCGGCCATGCGAACAGCTGCCTGACAGCAGTTTGGCAATTTTCTTGGCCCGGAGAACACTATCGATGAGTTGGATGATGTGGTTTCTCTTTTCTTGGGAAATCTTCTTCATGGCTGCTCCTCAATTCAAAGCAGTGACCTTTCATTTGGGATTCAACCGAATAACACATTGAGCTATTAGGAAATGTGAGAACAGGTTGAAATTTGTAGTAACAAGAAGAAAAACATTGTCCTACCAACAATGCAGCTACATGACAAGATTCTGCAGCACTAAACATATGCTAAACAGTTGCAAGTCAGTTTGATGTATGAGATAGCCAAGGTGATTGTCTATAAAATTATGGTAGTCTCATGTTCAGTGGGGATGAGAGATGGAGCCTGAAAGTCACAAGGTCAAAACATTGTTACCCTTTTGCTTGTCAGGATAGATAGATAGATAGATAGATAGATATGGAATAGATAGATAGATAGATATATATTAGATAGATAGATAGATAAATAGATAGATAGATAGATAGATAGATAGATAGATAGATAATGAGACAGAAAGAAACAGACAGATAGATAGATAGATAGATAGGTAGATAGATAGATAGATAGATAGATATGAGATAGATATTGGATAGATATATGTACTGTAGATACTGTACATAGATAGAAATTAGATAAATAGAAAGAAATAGACAGAGAGACAGACAGACAGACAGATAGATAGATAGATAGATAGATAGAGATAAATAGATGGACATAGATATGAGGATAAATGATAGAAAGAAAGATAGATACATAGATAAATTACAGATGTACAAAAGTAAACTTGATAGTCAACATATCATGATATTATGTCATAGACTATTTTCTCCCCTTCATAATGCTTTTCATGGCTTTTGTTTAGTGATAAGAGCAGACAACACGATATAAGGATCACTTTAATATTTGCTACATCCAGAGCATATATTATCACCTATAATAGAAATGTGAATAATAATATAAATATCCCTTTAACTTTAGGGTAGTATGTATATTATATATAACAGAAAAGTGGATATCCCTTTAAATAATAAAAAAAAATGCTAAAAAATAATGATAAAGTAAAAAAAAAAAAATTATGATTAGTATCATTTAAAAGTTTTTGCACATTATCCCAATTATAATATGATGCAATTATCATTTTGTCATGATTATATTTATTATTATTTATAAAGGTATATTATTATTATTGTTATGTTATTGTTTTAGTTTTTATTATTATTTATTATATTGTTATTATTGGTTTATTATTATTAGATTATTATTATTTATTATTACTTTATTATTATTATTATGTTATTGTTTTTATTATTATTAATTATTATTGTTATTATTATTATGTTGTTGTTGTTGTTATTATTATTATTATTATTAGTAGTAGTAGTATTGTTATTCTTTTTATGATTAGTAGTACTGTAGTATTATTAGTATGAATATTATTACTATGACAGCCCCCATTGCTTCTCCTGATACTAATGGCAGGAGAGGAGTGATGCGCCCAGTCAGAGCAGATAAACCAGTAGAATTTTGGCTCGGCCCTTGCAGCCACCAGTGAGAGCGGAGAATCACCAATACTGTTATTCAAACAAGTGTGGCAATCAGACTGGAGCACATAGTGTGCTGCCGCCTCACTCCGCCTGCCTGCAACTCACTGGCCAGTGCTGCTTAAGGCATTTCATTCAGATTTATATTGCTCTATCACACACACACACATATTCATCCCCCCCTGCCCTCCGCCTCCTTCTCCTCTCTTGTGATATGGGGATCCCATTCCATCTCTCAGACAGGGGATTGTCTTAGCACTTGTTTAAATGCTTGCTGCCTATGCTGGGAGAGAAAGCAGGAAAGAAGACAAGATTTTTATCCCTCTCGCAGCTGTGCTCGCCGAGATAAGCAAAGTCACTGGAAAAGAAACCTTAAAGCGGAGAAGGACCGTGCAGAATTGAACAGCTCTTAGGAGCGGAAAAGCCTCCTGCTCCTTTTTGCCCTGCTTTTCCTCTAATCAGTCTTTTCTTATTGCTTGGATTCTCCAGATTCCGGCTCCAAATCTTCAAGAAAGAAGGGAGCGAAGAAAAGAAAAGAACATCAGGATTGAATTTTTTTATGCATTTTTCCTCCATCCTACAAAAGTGCTCTGGAATTGGAGTGATCCGGGACGTATCCAGGGGAAGGGGGGCGCAGGGGTTGCTCCTAGTTTCGAAGACCCCATAAGCCCCGTTTCTCGAAAAAACTTGATCGCCAATGCCCATCGAGATAGTCTGCAAGATCAAGTTTGCAGACGAGGATGAGAGCCAGAAGGAAAAAGAGGAAGGAGAAAGGGAGAGCTTGATCGGAGATGAGGTTCCAACCGCTACCCGGGACTTAGCCGGATTCGCCAGCACCAGTACTCTCCATGGACTGCGGCACATCTTCCGGACGGGTAGACTGGGCATCAAGCAAAGCCTGTGGGCATTGGCGTTTTGTGCATCCTTGCTCTTTTTCCTCTACCAGGCAGCAAAGTGTGCCTTGTATTACCTCGAACACCCGCATGTCACCACGTTGGACGAGGAAGTGACGGGTGAGATGATCTTTCCAGCCGTCACCATCTGTAACATTAACCGATTCCGGCACTCAGCTCTTTCCGACGCCGACATTTACCACCTGGCCAACCTTACCGGACTCCCTCCAAAAGACCGGGATGGTCACCGAGAATCGGATTTAGTGTACCCCGCGGCCAACATGCTGGAAATAGTAAACCGGACTGGGCACCAATTGACTGAGATGTTAAAAAGCTGCAACTTCAGTGGGAATAACTGCACCGCACAAAACTTCTCGGTGGTGAGTTCCCAGTTTAATGCCAATCTCTAGGCATCTTATATTGTTTTAACCCAAGATTTAGTTATTACTTTAACCGATTGTTTGCAAAGACAACGCCACAATGAGGGAGTCAGAGAGCTCCAATCCATCAACCATTCCTGGTGGTGTCAGCGTCTTAAGAGCCAGTTTATAGTTGAAGTCTAAGAACCTCATTGAGTTTAAAGTTAAAAACTGTACATAGCTAATAAGGTAACCAAAGATGCACACACGTGACCAAGAGTAAGTGCATCAATCTAAAATGTATATCTCTATGGTCCAAAATGAGTTATTAGTCTTGTTTCCAAAAATGTTCTTTATTGCTTCCCCAATTTCCAAAATGAGGCAACTGAAAACTGGACTCGTTTTGCAAGAAAAAAATCTTTGATATTCACCTGTCTCTGGGGCAAATCTTTGTGTCTATAAGCAGGTTTATAGATTGTGCCCTGGTATTTAACCCTCTTGTCGCACAAGGCTATCCTCTACCTGCAGAGATCTACTGAGCTCCTATTCAGCTAGGCTGAAAAAAAGCCAGACAGGAGAAGTAA
Source organism: Phyllomedusa bahiana (assembly GCA_025379985.1). Taxonomy (NCBI): domain Eukaryota; kingdom Metazoa; phylum Chordata; class Amphibia; order Anura; family Hylidae; genus Phyllomedusa; species Phyllomedusa bahiana. Next base: position 7,646 of record JAODAL010076658.1, on the reverse strand, counting down.
GATAAGGTCATACAAAGATAAAGCAGAGCTAAATTTGGCATTTTAACTCTGGTGCTGTAACATGATGCAATGGACTTACCTGTAGACCTGTGTGAATCCACTTATAGTAATTTCATGCAATATAATACAAAGTAGTAGTTATACACAGCCAACTCTGCTACATCTGTATACATTCCCCTATATGGTGTAGATGATTTTTTAGAGATTTAGGAAAGAAAGAAAAAAAAGAAAAAAGAAAGAAAAAGAAAGAAAGAAAGAAAAAAGAAAGAAAAAAAGGAAAAAAAGGGAAAAAAAAGAAAAAAGGAAAGAAAAAAAAAAGGATACATTGTTAAAGGTACACAAAATTAGATTGTTAAAACCCCTTTGAAAAATTTCCCGAAAGCCCCGGGAAAGAAAAGATAGATATAGATAGATAGGATGAATAGATAAAGTAAAAAAATAGATGAGGAATGAATAATAGAAGGATATGGATAGAAAGATAATACATTAAAATAGTAGTTGTGAGATAGATAAGGGGATATGAGGTTGTAGAAATAGTAGTGATAGAAGATAGATAGATAGATAGATATGAGATAGGTAGATAGAAACAGACACATAGACAGATACATAGAAAGACATAGATATGATACTGGATAGTTAGATAGATAGATAATAAAGTGTGATAGTGAAAGACGCCACAATAAGAATGTTACAACTATTTTATTAGATACATTATATTCTGCAAATTCCATGGGGATCGACAGTTAGGTAGGTAGATAGATAGATAGATAGATAGATAGATAGATAGATAGATAGATAGATAGATAGATAGATAGAGATAGATATGATACTGGATACATTGTTACAGACGCCACAATTAGAATGTTGCAATTCTCTGATTGGATACATTCTATTCTAAGTCCATAGGGATCGGCTTCCCAATACTTAAGCTGCAGTCACCTACAGACATAAAGAATGGTCTGACTGAACCATGAGGATCGTTCCGACACCCTTTGTGGTGTCTGAAGGGTTAATTGGCTTTAGCCATCCTTAAATTTCCAGATGAGAAATGCAAGAAAGCTCCGGAGAGAATCTGTCCAGGGGGGAGATGGAAAGAAGCTAAACATTCAAAATGTCATCGGCTCAATTTTGGCTTTGACAAATGAGGGATGAAGTGTTGTGTTGAGTCACGATGAGCGCGGACGCGAAAAGTCTGTGCCATTGTGTCAGTTGTAGGATAGGACGCAATTAAATTTCACGCTGTTTGTGCCTGTCGTGTGTAATCGCTGCTGCGTAAATATTACATCCTGCACAATGTTGTATCTGTGTCGGCTGCGCAAAGCTGGATCGCTTTCCTGCTTTACAGATGGCTATGTAGAGGGGGGGTTCTGGGACGCCCCCCTGGTGGGAAATGAGAGTCGCTTGGTCCCAAATGGAATTTATTTTTAATTTTGTGTTCTAGCCGGACTCCCCGGCTGCAGAGTTTTCCTCGGGTCATTAGCCGGACCGCTTTATTGCACTCGATCCAACAGACAATATTGACACAAGGGAATGAGAAAAACAATGACTCAAAATTTGATAAATGCTCCCTGCTCCCGCACCGGCTGCACTGTTATCCTGTTGTAAAAAAATATATATCAGAGGCGCGTAGGAGCTATCAGCTGTTGTAAGACTCATAATTGTAGAGTCCTCAAGGCAACATGTTTCAGAATTTTGGTGGTAAAAATCTGGTGTGCTCAATATAGAAAACGGTCCACTAGGGGAAGACGAAGAGTACAGGAAATGAAGTACTCACTGATTCCTCTAGTGGCAGCTTGGAGTAGTGCAAGTGTTGAGACCCAAAAGAAAGTAAAAATGTAAATTATTATTTAATATAAAAATTATGGAGAATGTTCTAGAATGACCTTTGTAGTTGATTAGCATGGATATTTTGAAAGTATTTTTGAAGCATTTTTATGGTGTTCAGACAGCACCAATTTAGGTGGTTGAAATTATTATCGGGCCGTATGATTAAAAGGGCCCCACGTGGGTGGAACATTGTGTCCATCAAAAAGTAGAATGTAGGTCTGTTTTTAACCCTCTTTTATGTCGGTGGGGGTTCAAACTTAGTAAGGTTTTTAGGGGGTTTCTGTGTACACCAATCGAATTTCAAGTGAAGCTGTCAGGAGTACTGTCAGGATTTTCTCTGCTTTTCATTCAGAAATCCTGCTCCAAATCAGATAACCCTATATAACACACAGTTCTGCTTCTTCCCCCTTATTAACCCTATATTCACAGAGCTCACTTCTACCCTATCATAAACCCTATATATCGGTACTTCCTCCCCTATCATATAACCCCTTTATCACAAGCTCCCGCTTCCTCCCCTCTATCATATAACCCATATATCACGATCACAGCTTTATCCCCTTTTCATATAATCCCACATTCACAGAGCTCGCTCCTCTCCTCTACAAAAACCCCATATATCACAGAGCTCAGCTTCCTCCCTTTCATAAAATCCTAATATCACGACTCAGCTTCCTCCTCTATCTTACCCTTATATCACAGAGCCAGCTTCTCTCCCCTATATATAATCCTATATATCAAGACTCAGTTCTCTCCCTATTAATAACCATATATACAGAGCCAGCTTATCCCCTTTTTATCATATAACCCTATATATCACAGAGCTCACTTCTCTCCGCTATCATATAACCCTATAATCACAAGTCAGCCTCTCCTCTATCATAAACCCCTTATATCACAACTAGCCCCTCTCCCAATCAAAAACCCCAAAATTATCACAGAGCTCAGCCCTTCCTTATCATATAACCCTATATATCACAGAGCTCAGCCCCTTCCCTACCCTTAAAACCCCTTAAAATTTCCAGAGCTCAGCTTCTCCCCTCTATCATATAACCCTATATATCACAGGCTCAGCCCCTCTCCCTATCATAAAACCCCTTATCACAGAGTCAGCTTCTCCCTTACATATAACCCTATATATACAGAGTCGTTTCTCTCTCTTCATAAAACCCTTAATATACCAGACTCGTTTATTCCTTTATCATATAACCCTATATTCCAGAGCTCAGCCCTCCCCCCTCTATCATAAAACCCTATATACACAGAGCCAGCTTCTTCCTTATCTATAATCCTATATATCACAGAGCTCAGCTCCTTTTTCTATCATATAACCCTATAATCAAGATCTCACTTCTCCCTCTACATATAACCCATATATCACAGAGCTCAGCTTATCTTTTATCTTTAAAAACCCCTATAATCACGAGTTAGCTCCTTCCTCTATCATATAACCCATATAACGAGCTCAGCTCCCTCCTCTATCAAAAACCCCCTAATATCCAGAGCTCACCCCTCTCCTCAAATCATATCCCCATATACACAGATCAGTTTCTCTCCTCTATCATAAAACCCTAAAATTCACAGGCTCACTTCTCCCCCATCATATAACCATATATACAAGCTGAGCTTCTCTCCTTATCATAAAACCCCTATATATCACAGAGCTCAGCTCTCTCCTCATCAAAAACCCTATTATACAGAGCTCAGCTCCCCCCTCTATAAAAAAACCTACAATCACAGAGCTCAGCTTCTCCCCCTCTATCTATAACCCCTATATATCACGAGCCAGCTCCTCTCCTCTATCATAAAAACCCTATATATCACAGAGCTCAGCTTCTCTCCTTATTATAACCCCTAAAAATCACAGACTACTCCCTCCCTCTTATATAACCCTATATATCACAGAGCTCAGCTTCTCTCCTCTATCATATAACCCTATATATCACAGAGCTCAGCTTCTCTCCTCTATCATATAACCCTATATATCACAGAGCTCAGCTTCTCTCTGGAAATGATTGATCGTATTGTTATAACTAAAGAAACAATGTAATAATTAGAACTGAACCAAAATTCCCCTTAATTTTTGAAAAAAACTTCAATAACTCTACTTACATATGGTTTTAGAGCTTATTATTGCAGGTGTCCTGTGGTCGAAAGCTTAGCATCAGGTGCAAATGTTCTAGGTTCGTCTTTGACCATTATAAGTGTTTCCATCTTGAATAGTTGAAAAATCTGAAGAGTTGCGTTTTGGATTTGGGTCCAAATCAAATTCAACCTGAAGCTTTGCTTCAGATTGACCCTAATTGATTTTTGGTGATATTCATCAAAATATCCAGTACAATCAAAATCCTAACTCTAAATTCAGGTTCAGTTTATTTTTTTTCCTCTGGGTTTCAATGGCTTAATTTTCTCATTCCCCGACGCTGTCACTTCAACATCACTTCCCTCTGACGTCACTTCTGGTCCAACGTCCTGTAGATCAGCGGTCCCCAACCTTTTTTCTACCAGGGAACAGTTTGATGCATGACAATTTTTCCACAGCCCAGTGGGGGGTGGAGTTATTGGGGGCGGGGTTATTAGTGGCGGGGTTATGGAGGGGGTCGGATGTTTAGAATCACACACACAAAAAAAACCCAATAAAGTGTATACTGTGTCATTAGGGGTATCGTATGCGGTAACCAGTATTTTATAACTGATTGTCAGCTCTGTGGGTCACTATTATATTAATAATGCTGACCCACAGAGCTGATAATCAGTCTGCAGTAATATTGATCAGCTCTGTGGGTCAGCATTATACATATATATTATATACATATGTAATCAGCTCTATCATTATAGAGATATATGCCCCCTGTAATAATAAATAAATCCCCCCAGTAGTGATAGTGATACATAGCTGCCCCCAGTAGTGATAGTGATACATAGCTGCCCCCAGTAGTGATAGTGATACATAGCTGCCACAGTAGTGATAGTGATACATAGCTGCCCCAGTAGTGATAGTGATACATAGCTGCCACAGTAGTGATAGTGATACATAGCTGCCCCCAGTAGTAATGATACATAGCTGCCCCCAGTAGTGATAGTGATACATAGATAGCTGCCCCAGTAGTGATAGTGATACATAGCTGCCCCCAGTAGTAATGATACATAGCTGCCCCCAGTAGTAATGATACATAGCTGCCCCCAGTAGTGATAGTGATACATAGATAGCTGCCCCAGTAGTGATAGTGATACATAGCTGCCCCCAGTAGCAGGGCCGTCTTTCCCATTGGGCCAGGTAGGCGCTTGCCCGGGGGCACCTCAGCCTTGGGGGGCCCCTCCCGGGCAGCCGCCTACCTTGCCCAGTGGAGCGACAGCCCCTGCGGCGGGTCCGGGCAGCGCGACACTCTGCAGGAGGCCGCCGGACCCGCCGCGTCTTTAAGCAGCGCAGGAGATGATGACATCACCTCCTGCACCGCTGTATATCCTCGGCTGGCAGCCCCGCAGGCTTCCGGCCGAGGAAATACCGGGAGCAACGTCCCGGCGTAGGCGGGCGTGATGATGTCACGCCGCTCACGCCGGAACAAAGCACCGGAGCGCGGACCACAGCAGGGAGCGCGGAGTTGGTAAGTAACAGTTTCTTTAAAATTGTTTTTTTTTTGCATCTACAAGGGGGCACGGGCTACAGGGACACTGGCTACAGGGGCAACAGGGACACTGGCTACAGGGGGCTACAGGGGACACTGGCTACAGGGGGCTACAGGGGACACTGGCTATAGGGGACACTGGCTATAGGGGACACTGGCTACAGGGGACATGGCTACAGGAGCAACTGGCTACAGGGGACACTGGCTACAGGGGACACTGGCTACAGGGGGCTACAGGGGACACTGGCTACAGGGGGCTACAGGGGACACTGGCTACAGGGGGCTACAGGGGACACTGGCTACAGGGGACACTGGCTACAGGGGGCTACAGGGGACACTGGCTACAGGGGGCTACAGGGGACACTGGCTACAGGGGGCTACAGGGGACACTGGCTACAGGGGGCTACAGGGGACACGGGCTACAGGGGGCTACAGGGGACACTGGCTACAGGGGGCTATAGGGGACACTGGCTACAGGGGACACTGGCTACAGGGGACACTGGCTACAGGGGGCTACAGGGGACACTGGCTACAGGGGGCTACAGGGGACACTGGCTATAGGGGACACTGGCTACAGGGGACATGGCTACAGGAGCAACTGGCTACAGGGGGGGACACTGGCTACAGGGGGGACACTGGCTACAGGGGACACTGGCTACAGGGGGCTACAGGGGGCTACAGGGGACACGGGCTACAGGGGACACGGGCTACAGGGGACACGGGCTACAGGGGGGACACTGGCTACAGGGGGGGACACTGGCTACAGGGGGGACACTGGCTACAGGGGGGGACACTGGCTACAGGGGGCTTCAGGGGACACTGGCTACAGGGGGCTTCAGGGGACACTGGCTACAGGGGGCTACAGGGGACACTGGCTACAGGGGACATGGCTACAGGGGGCATTATATAAAGGGGGTATATACTGCAGAGGGCTATATAAAGGGGGCATACAAAAAGGGGCTGTATAAAGGGAATGTATTTAAGGGGGCTATGTAAAGGGGCATATACTATAGGGGGTATATACAGGGGGCTATATTCTTCTGGGACCATAAGTTATACAGGGGGCTATATAAAAGAGGCCATACATCTTACAGGGGCTGTAAACCTACCTACAGGGGCAGCATATGTACCTACAAAGAGCTGTATACCTACCTATTAGGGTCTACATACCTACCTACCAATGGTGGGTAACATTACTACCTATTTATTTAATGGGGGTGTCCATAACACATGTGGGAAAAGGATTCTAAGAAGTTTTGTGGGTTACATTCTGCAGGGACGAGTTGCGGCCGGAAGAAGGTGTCATGGTGGTCTGGACAGAAGAAGAAGATAAAGAACGATTCAAGGAACGACAGATCAGATAGGACGTCTCCTGTGAGTCCCTGGTGTCAGGGGTTACTTTTGCTTCTATATTCGACCAGTGCTGTAGTCTCTGTCATGTAATGGTGACCTGAGCTGCTAGATGGCGGTGCTGTAGGTCAAAAGTTTGTTAGCAGTAATCTATATATTTGTTTCTGTGAGTAGTTGTGGTTTTTTTTTTTTTTTTTTTTGGGGGGGGGGGGCCCCGTGCAAACCACTGCCCAGGGGCCCATAGTGCTGTAAAGACGGCCCTGCCCAGTAGTGATAATGATAGAAGCTGCCCCCAGTAGTGATAGTGATACATAGCTGCCCCCAGTAGTGATAGTGATACATAGCTGCCCCCAGTAGTGATAATGACACATAGCTGCCCCCAGTAGTGATAGTGATACATAGCTGCCCCCAGTAGTGATAATGATACATAGCTGCCACAGTAGTGATAGTGATACATAGCTGCCCACAGTAGTGATACATAGATAGCTGCCCCCAGTAGTGAGAGTGATACATAGCTGCCCCCAGTAGTGAGAGTGATACATAGCTGCCCCAGTAGTGATAATGAAACATAGCTTTCCAAGTAGTGAAAAGTGATACATAGCTGCCCCCGTAGTGATAATGAAACATAGCTTCCCCAGTAGTGATAATTAAAAATAGCTGCCCCCATTAGTGATAATGATACATAGCTGCCCCAGTAGTGATAATGATACATAGCTGCCCCTGTAGTGATACATAGCTGCCCCCGTATTTATACTGGCTGCCCAGTATGAAAACATGGCTCCCCCCAAGGATACAAAGGCCCCCAGTAGTGATACATACCTGCCCCAGTAGTGATGTGATACA
>JAODAL010076657.1:0-13549 GCA_025379985.1 Phyllomedusa bahiana | reverse complement strand
CCCCCCGGGGGGCTTCAATTAATTTCCAAATTCTTTATTAAAACTTTGGCATTTTATGAAAGCCTGAAACCGGTCTTTTGGGGCATGTGTTTATCTTATGTCACTGTAGCTTTTTATACAAGGTATTATATGAGCAGATTGTTTCATTAGATTCACCACTCCGTAGAATAAATGTCCAATTCTTTTCTTCACCTATAAATGGCATATCATCCATTTTGATCAGACTTTATCATGATACCTTGTGTATGTGGAGTGAGCTGGTTATATGTAAGCTGATTAGATAATCTAGCTCTTTGTACTTTGTTTCTATGTATCAAAAAAAGTTACACCCCCTGTATTTCCTAAGGCTTCCCGGGTGTAATAAGACAAAAGCGTTTCTCTACTGTGCATCTGATCAGGGTTCAGCGTAGTTCATGTCTGATTTCATTGGTGTGTGACTTCAAAGTTTAATCTGCTGTGGCCATGACTTGCATCAGTTCATCATGTGTAAACATTCAGTCCTGTACAAAGGTGATCCTGGCTCTTTTGTCCTGGTTATAGACTTGGGTGAGGCCAGGTTCTACTCACAGCCTTGGAGCAAGATCACATTACCCTGTATTAAAATGGTGTTTCCATCTTAGACGTTTACGGCATGTTGATGCTGTAAATGTCTGATAGGTTTCAGTCCCACCCCTGGACCCGCCCCTATTTTTGAAAAAAACCCCAAAGGTTATATGTAAAAACAGAGTGGAGGTTGCGCTTGCATGGTATTCCCCATTCTGTTCTATGGGAGTTCCCGACAGTTCTGCGCAAGCGTGACCTCCTTTCCCTTCCTCAGGGAGGCTTTCGGGGGTCCATTATCAACCTCCAGTATTCCATTATTATATTATAAATGTCTGAGAGGAGATCACCCCCTTTCAAGTGCAGTTACGTAATGTCTTTGAAACCATGGATTTCATTAAGATGCTTGCTATTTGATAAGTATCTTTTTTGGGGTTGGTGAAAGTAGCCCTTTAAAAGAAAAAACATGGCAGAGGCCCTTTAAAATTCTTTGGCCCTGTCGTAGTATCTGTTGGGATACTTTGAAAACAGCAATAGAGATTTATAGGGCAAACATAGTCTAAAATGGGCTAGATTTATGCTATTTCCCCCAAAGTGTTGTTTTGGCACAAAGATGTTTTGGGAAAGGAAAAGCAAACAAATCCGACTTAGATTATGGTCCTTATGGCCCTGTTACGACCATGCCACAGTATCTATCGGGATAAAGTTTTCAGGCTATCCCAATGGATGCCACCTACAGAGCACAAAAATGTGTATAAATGGGGCCTAAGGGGCCCCCCCTTTCACGGCACAAGTCAAATCCCGGCGGTTTATCCCCCCGGGGATTTTAACGGTTTTTTTTACCTTTCACAAGCCCCGGGGGAGGCGGCTTTTCTCCGAAGTTAGCGGAGAAAAGCCTCCCACTTTACCCCCCCTCCCCCCTCGTCACATAGACATATTTATCTTCCGTCCGAAAACCAGTCGGAAGAACGAATATGTTCTGTTTTTCAGGCAGCCAGCGGTCTGAAAAAAATGCTGGGTGGAAAACCCGTGCAGTGGGGACTGCTGCGTAGAAGCCAGTGTAAAAAGTATTCACCCGGTTTGCAGCTGGTTTTCAAAACCAAAAACCGGGTAAAAACCCGTGCAGTGGGGACAACCCCTATAATGAAATAGTTCCTGTTTTACCATGGGAGCTTTGTCTCTGCTGAGATTGAAACTACAATTTACACAACTGGCATCAGTGGTGTCGTCTTTGCATGTTGAGCTGGTAGGGGTCCAAAGGTTTAAATCTCAAGATCCCAATCTTCAACATTAAATATAGTAATAATGTTGAAGTCCTTTGATTGTGTAAGGTTACAAGTCACTTTACACCTTTGACCACTCAGTTCATCCCCTCTCATCTCTGCAACTTCAAAAATCCATTCTTCACTCTTTGACCAGGTTTGCTCTGTCATCATAATTAACCCCTAACCGCCGGAGCCAGTTTTGGCCTCTCTGACAGAGCCATTTTGGAAATCTGTCATGTGACACTTTATGTGAGAATAACTTTTTGACACTTTAACCTTTCCATGTGATTCAGAGGATTGTTTTTCTCGTGACACATTATTACTTTGAGATAGTAAATAAAATTTTGGTTCAAAAAATGCTTGTTTATTTGTGAAAAATAAAATATCAAAAAATTCGTATGAAATATTCGAAAAAATTTACCAAGTTTTAACTCTTCAAAATTTTCGGCATGTAAGACAGATAGATTATTCAACTCTCATAATAGTTTATAACTAAGCATCTACCTATATGTCTGCTGTAGTTTGGCCTAATTTTTTATAGTCTTTTTTTTTTTTTTTTTTTACGGACATTAGGGGGCTTAGAATTTAGAAGTAATTTTTCAAATTTTCAACAAATATTTGCAAAAGGACACATTTTTTAGGGACCAGTCCAGTTCTAACTTGACTTTGAATTGACCTGTATGCATAGATACCCCCATAAATGACCTATCTAGAAACTACACGCCTTAAAGTATTTCAAAACCGCATTTCAGGAAGTTTATTAACCCATTAGGTGTTACACAGGAATTAAAGCAAAGTGGAAGTGAAGTTAAAATTTTACTTTTTTTTTGCGATTTCAATTTTTCATGCATTATTCACAAGATTACGGTAAATGTGATCAGGGAAATGAAATTAATATTGATTCCCCAGATTCTGCCTGCTCCATTTTTTCCAGAGATATCCCATATGTGGGCCTTAGTGCAGTATTTGGCTTAACCCAAGCCCCAGATAGGGGAGCACCTACTGAATAACTCTGGGGTCTCATTTTTCATTACGATTGTTCTTTAGGGGCCATTTCAGGTTTGCGGACACCCTAAGGTGCTTAAAACTTAATAAATGCCCCTAAAAGTTACCCCAAATTGGAAACTACCATCCCTTATAGGAATATATCCAGGGGTGTAGTGAGGAGTATAGACCCCGCACAGGTTGTCACGAAAAATTTTTAGCGTTAGGCTGTGAAAATTTTAAAAAACATTTTTTTCCAATAATCTACAATTTTGAGCTGAAAATTTATAAATTTTTACAAGGCATCCTGGTAAAAAAAACACCCAAAACCTTGTTACGCTATTTCATCCAAGTTCGGCAATACCCTATTCAGTATGTGGGTGTAAACTGCTGTTTGGCGCATGGCAGGGCGTATAATGGGGAGGGAGTGTTACTTGGATTTTGCGAACGCAGATCTTTGGTGGGGCCATGTCGCATTTATCAAAGCCCCCCCAAATACCCATAAAACAGGTGATCCTTCCAGGAGTTCACCCCATTTTGGATCAGCACGCAGCGCTCTCGTACTGTCATAGAGATACTGCACTCCTAGGGGTGTATTGTGCATTTGGGTGCACAGGTGTTCCAAAGTTTTTTTTTTTTTTGCATTGGGCTATGAAAATGAGGGGAAACGCAGTTCCGCCATTGTTTTTTTTGGGCTTCAACTTTACAACGTTCGACGTGCAGTATAAATGATAGGATATCTTTGCTATGGGGGTCGGTACAATTGCAATGAATAGATTTTAGTATAGTTTTTTCTTGTTTTATTACTTTTACAACGCATAGGAAAAATAGGTATATAAAAAATTGCGTTTTTATGTTGTTCTTGCTCTGAAGCCCATATACGTTTCAGTTTTCTGTATACGGAGCTGAGTTATGGGCTTGTTTTTGTGGGATGAGTTGACATTTTTATTAGTACATTATGGGGGGCATATGCCGCTTTGATCACTTTTTATTATGGTTTTGTGAGGATTTTGAACAAAATTACCAGCATTCCTGGTAGTGTTTTTTATTTTTTTTTTTAACAGCGGTCACCGTGCAGTATAGCTGGCATGCTAGGTATTACTCAGTCAGGTCGATACGATTACAAGCGATACCAATTTGTATTTTTTCTTATGTTTTACTGCTTTTACACAATAAAAAAAACCCCCCCGCCCCCCCCCCCCTCCCCCCCCCCTCCCCCCCCCCCCCCTCGCCCCACTCCCCCCCTGCCACCCCCCCCCCTCCCACCCCCCTCTTTTATTCAACAAGGAACACGTTTTTGCATCGCCTTAGTCTGAGAGCCATAAACTTTTTTTATTTTTCTGTGTACGGAGCTGCGTAGGGGCTTGTTTTTTGACGGGATGAGTTGAAAGTTTTTTATGGTATCAATTTTTTGGGGGGACAGACTTTTTGATCAGTTTTAAATCCGTTTTTTGGAAGGCTGGGTGAAGAAATACTGCAATCCTAGTTGTGGTATTTTTATTTTTATGTTTTCACAGCACTCACGTGCAGGTATCCAAGACCAGTTAGGGCTGTACTCTCAGGGTCGGGGGGGGGGATTTTATAGACTGCGCGGGAAATTTAAACGGGGGGGGGGGGGGGGGGGGGGGCGATACCCTATTTATATAGTTGTTTTTAATTTGAAGCACGTTAAAGAAAAAAATATGAGTTTGTTATTGTGTTAAATAATATTTATGCATCGCTGTCTTCTGAGAGCCTAACTTTTTCTATTTTTCCGTATTACCAGGACGTGTAAGAAACTTTTTTTTCGGGATGAACTGACGTTTGAATTGGTCAACTTTGGCATATATATGAGTTTGATCGGCTTTTTTTCCATTTAATGTGTGCAGGATGCACAAAAATCGCAAAATATTCTGTGACTGTTTTTTGTTTTTGTTTTTTACGGCGTTCACCATACGGGTTAATTAACGTGACAAAAAAAAAAAAAAAAAAAAAAAGAATTTTATAGGGTGGATAGTTACGCACGCGGCGATAACCAAATATGGGTACTTTATTTATTTTTGTCTTTTTTGGGGCGATGGCGTTTGTAAAGGGGAAAAGGGCAGTGTATGTGTTTAATTTTATTTTTTGTTTGTGTTTTACTTTTTTTTTTTTTTTACTTTTTTCACAATTTTTTTAATTTTCCCAGTGAGGATTTGTAACTGAAATCACCACTTGGGGAAAAAAGCAATCATTAGATTGCTGTTTGAAGAGGCGATTCTGTGCCCAGGCGTTATGCTGTGGCATAGGTCACCATGGCAACTTGTGACACCTGCCACAATGCTTTGTGGGCATGGTGACGTCACCAGACTACCCAGATGCATTCAGAACAGCATCGGGAGTCTGGTAGGGACGGCCGAGCGGCATCTGTGCCGACTGGCCTCGACGATCGTTAGGCAGAGGGAGATCACTCCTCCTGGCCCTTTGGCATCATTAGCGCGGCCATGACAGGCGCGGTAATGATGCGTTTTTCACCCGCGGCCGGAGCTCATCCAGGCGGGGGTGTTGGGGCATGAAGCCAGCGGTAAATTACGCCTGGTTACCATGCAGCCGGATCGCGCGCGGCTCGCCCCGCAAGCCCGCGCGATCGCCAAGGGCGTATGCATACGTCCGATTTGCGGGAAGTCACTTCCGCCTAGGGCGTATGCATACGCCCAATGTCGGGAAGGGGTTAAGTAAGCCGTCCAGATGAGCTAGAGGTGAAGGTGAAATGCAGATTGTGTAGAACATTGCTTCAAATCTCTCGTGGGCCAAAGCAGAGAGCTGCTAAATTCTGCCAGCTCCCGCTGCATTGGACCCAGCTTAGTGTGGGTCCACACTGCGTTAATTCCTATGTTGTAAAAACGTTGATCGAACTTCAGTGGAAATGCCTCAAGATAAGGAAATGATGCTCGGTAGTGTGTGTGGTCTCCACATGACTGCCTCCCCCCCTCCCCTTAAGACATCACTAGAACGCCTGGGCATGCTCCTGATGAGGCGGCTGATGTTCTCCTGAGGGATCTCCTCCCAAACCTGGATTAAAGCATCAGACAACTTCTGGGCCATCTGTGGCGTTAGTGGCGGGAACGAGACCTGATGTCCCAGATGTGCTTCATTGGATACAGGTATGGGGAACGGCCATGCCAGTCCATAGCATCTATGTTGTCATCATGCAGGAACTGCTGACACACTTCAGCCAAAAGAGGTCTAGTATTGTCATGCATCAGAAGAAACCAAAGGTCCACTGCACCTGCATATGGCCTCACAATGGGTCTGAGGATCCAGTACCTGTCGCTAGCACATGGAGGGCTGTGCGGCCTTCAAAAGAAATGCCTCCCCATACTGTTGCTGACCCACTGTTAAACTGTCCATCCTGGAGAATGTTGCAGGCAGCAGAATGTTCTCCATGGGGTCTCCAGACTGTCACATGTGCTCAGTGTGAACCTCTTCTCATCCGTGAAGAACACAGGGCACCAATGTTGAATCTGCCAATCGCCCTGCTGTAAGAACAACACCAACTTGTGGATGTCAGACCCTCATGGAGTCTGTTTCTGACAGTTTGAGCAGACATGGATATTAGTGGCCTCCTGGAGGTTATTTTGCAGGGCCCTGGCATTGATCCTCCTTGCACAAGGGAAGAGATGCGGTCCTGCTGCTGGGTTGTTGCCCTCTTACCTCACCCTTCACGTCTCCTGGTGTACTGGTCTGTCTCCTCTGTATCTGCTCCATTCTCTGGACTACCTGAGCAACTTCAGTGGGTTGTATACATCGCCTCATGCTACCTCTAGGGGTTAGAGCAATGATAAAATGCAAAAGTAACCAAAACAGCCAAAAAGGATGAGAACAGAGAAGTGGTCTGTGGTCAAAACTTGCAGAACCACTCCTTATAGGGGATGTCTTGCTAATTGCCAATATTTTCTACCTGTTGTCTGTTCTATTTGCACAACAGCAGGAGAAATTGATTCCCAATCAGTGTTGGTTTATTACTGGACAGGTTGATTTCACAGAAGTGTGATTGACTTGGAGTTACATTGTGCTTAAGTGTTCCCTTTATTTTTTGAGCAGTGTAGTTACTCTTATCTTGAAATGGGTTGTCCACTTATACTCTCCTTGTTCCAGCACCGCAGCTCTCTGGCTTTTGCTGTCATTCTTCTATTTCTGAATGGGGACTGCCGCCATCGTGCCTCTACATCAGCCTTTGGAGCTGTTAACTTCTGAATGGTGGTGTAAGTAGAGGCATGTGATGGCCACAGCCAATCGTTGGCTGCAGTGGTGATGTCCCTGATTGGAAGAATAACAGCAGAAGTCCGGAGGGATTCGGTGCAGGAACCGGAGTAAGGTCCATATACGTTTCTGTATTGTAATGAGGCCTCAGGAACTGGCTGTAAGATTTTATCACGAAGTGGACATCCCCATAAATCCTCAAGACTTTTATCCATCACAAATAGTCTCAAAGTCCACTGCAGTCCTAAATTTTACTGCAGTACAATGTTCAATGTCCAGTGCAGGAACTACAGTGGGGAAAAAGTGTTTCAGCCACCAATTGTGCAATTTCTCCCACTTAAAAAGATAAGAGGCCTGTAAATGACATCATAGGTAGACCTCAACTATGAGGCCATGTTCACACGGCTTATTTTGGGACGCATTTCGCCACGTATTGAGAGCGTACTGCACTCTAATACGAGCGAAATGCGCCCCAATCATTACGGTAATCCACAGTTCTCATAGACAACTATGGATTCCGCCTCCTCTTCCCGGGCATACAATACGATCCTATTGTAGGTGCGGGGAGATAAGTGACATGCCATTTATTCATGGCGCTTACGCGCCGCAAGTAATAATCTTGCGGCACGTAAGCTCCCGAACACCTGGCGTAATTGCGGGACGTACTGTATGCCCTGCAATTAGCCGTGAGAGACAAAATGAGAAAACACGTCCCGAAAATCAAATTGTCTGATTTGGAAAGAATTTATTTGCTAATTATGGTGGAAAATAAGTATTTGGTCAATAGTAAAAGTTCATCTCAATACTTTGTTATATATCTTTGTTGGCAATGACAGAGGTCAAACGTTTTCTGTAAGTCTTCACAAGGTTGGCACACACTGTTGCTGGTATGTTGGCCCATTCCTCCATGCAGATCTCCTCTAGAGCAGTGATGTTTTGGGGCTGTCGCTGGGCAACACGAACTTTCATCTTCCTCCAAAGGTTTTCTATGGGGTTGAGATCTGGAGACTGGCCAGGACCTTGAAATTCTTCTTATGAAGCCACTTCTTCGTTGCCCTGGCGGTGTTCTTGGGATCATTGTCATGCTGAAAGACCCAGCCACGTTTCATCTTCATTGCCCTTGCTGATGGAAGGAGGTTTGCACTCAAAATCTCAAAGATACATGGCCCATTCATTCTTTCATGTACACGGATCATTTCCCGGTCCCTTTGCAGAGAAAATCCCCCAAAGCTTGATGTTGCCACCCCCAATGTTCCGTAGGTTTTGGGTTTTCCCTTTGGATGAAACTCATTCTCTCCCCTAAAAACCCGGAGGGTTTTTTTGTTTTCCCAAACATTTTCTATTTTTGTTTAAAATTTTGACTATTTTGACATCATAAAAATTTGCTCTCTAGCAAATTTCCCAGGGGGGCCCCGGGGACATTTTCTGGCTTAAGCGGGGGACCGTTGGCCCCTGAAGGATCTGAGTCCGGGCCCAGTGTAGTGTGTCATTTGATGGTACCCTTTTTTTTATGTTGGCCCAGCCTCTGTGGGTTTCAATAGGCTCCCCCGTGTGGTTCGGGGATTTTTTGCTAAACCGTTTTTGAGTTTTTTTTGGGCCCAAAAAAAGGGTGAGATTTGCGTGGGCCCCAGCGGGAAAGAGTTTAAATCATTTGTCTTGGTTGTCTTCCATTTTCTAATTATTGCCCCCACAGTTGATTTCTTCACACCAAGCTGCTTGCCCTATTGCAGTTTTCAGTCTTCCCACCCTGGTGCAGGGGAATTTTTAATTTTGTGTTTTGGTTTTTTTTGGGAAAAACTTTTGGGTTCTTTCCCTTGTGGATTTTTGGCGTGTGACTGAGGTTGGGGAAAGGGTTTTTTTTTAAATACTGATAAAAAAGTTCAAAAGGTGCCTTAATATAGGTGATGGGGTGGAGGAAAGAGGAGCCCCCTTAAAGAAGAAGTTACGGGTTCTGTGAGAGCCAGAATCTGGCTTTTTGTAGGTGAACAAAAAATTATTTTCCACCAATAATTTGCAAATAAATTCTTTCCAATCAGACAATGTGATTTTCTGGATTTTTTTTCTCATTTTGTCCTCATGTTGAGGTCTACCTATGTTGTCAATTACAGGTCTCTCATCTTTTTAAGTGGGAGAACTGGCACAATTGGTGGCTGACTAAATACTTTTTTTTCCCATACTGTAGATGTCTGGCTCCGGACGGACAGTGTCCTCCTGTTCTTGCAATATGGCAAGGCCAGTAATTGCATCTCGCCTTCCAGAGTAAAACAAATATACGTTATAATACACTGCAGATATATTTTGTGTATGTGTTAAGATTTAGAGAGTTCAGTCAAATAGTTGGCACAGTAGGGGTAAATTCACATGGGTTGGATATGCAGCTAAATACAGTAGCAGGCAAATGGATATAAACTTATAAATCCTGTACTAAAATGTTCCACATGGAAATTGACCTGTGTGGACTTTTAAATCTGTATTTCAATTCTGTGGTGGAAAGAGCCCATGTTCACACAGCAGATTTGGACAATGAATCTAACATGATTTAGCACTGAATCCCCCCCCCCCCCCCCCCCAAAAAAAAAAAAAAAAAAAAAAAAAAAAAAAAAAAAAAAAAAAAAAAAAAAAAAAAAAAAAAAAAAAAAAAAAAAAAGATAAGTCTTTCAATTAAAAATGAAATCTGGTCTTGGTGTAGATGATGCTGATTTTCAACAATGGCAAAAAAAAAAAAATTGTAATTGGGGGGGGGGGGGGGGGAGTTTTTTTTTAGACAGATTCAGCTCTGAATTGTCACATAATATGTGGAGGCTGAAAACTGCCCTTAAAATTCAGCATGGAACCCATGTCACAATCCGTATCTAAAATCCACGCTAAATGGATGTGGATTCCACCTGAAATTTTCAGTGTTGAATATTGGTTATGATGGGATTTATTGTAGGTTTTTGTCATTGAATCAATGTTTTTGCTGGGGATTCCCACTGTTTTTGTGTACACTTGCCATAAAGCGTATTGACAGCAACTTACTCCTGTGGATAAATCCACCTTGATAGTGTAGAAACCTCTGGGATTAATCCGCAGCTAAAACTAGCATGCTGAAAATTTAGTAAATATCCATACTAAATGCCAGTTTCTGTATAGAGCGAGCCTACAACAGGTGGCTGACCGTTGTTAAATGTCATCTACACATTATACTGTAATCTGCTGTGGATTTTATCTGTCCAGATCTCTACTACAAACCCGAAAACCGCAATTTATTAAGTTTTTTATTTAAGGATTGGTTTTTAAAAAATTAATAGGTAAGATAAAAATTTTTGGGCACATTTATCAAGGCAGTTGTGCCAGAATTCTGGTGCAGTGTGTGCCAATAAAAATGGCGTACATGCTTTACCTCACATTTATTATGTGTTGTAGAGCATTTCTAGACCCTTTTGTGTCTTGTCCAAAAGGGGTGTGATTTTGTGGAAAGGGGGTGGGGTGTATTCTGCGATGCTGTGTATCATAAGGAAAGCTAACTTATAAGTGGTGTAAAGTTAGACCAGACAGTTCTCACGTGGCAGATTTACCAACGCTATGATAAATGTGTTGCATTGTAAGATAGTCTGTCAAGTTTACACTGTCTAAAATTTACAGTATTGAAAATCTTTCCCACAATTTTTTTATAGACAATTCAGTGACCCTAAAGTCTGCATTTAACCCCTTCCCGATGTTGGACGTACCCATACGTCCTAACGGGAAGTGATTTCCTGGACATCGTGTGGGCTCTCTAGCGGGGCCCACGTGATCGCAACATAGGACCAGCTGCATATTACAGTGAGTGAGCTCTGGCCGCGGGTGATTAAACCCTTGGGCGTAATTGCGATGCGTACAGTACAGCTGCATTCACGCTGGATGATTTTGGGGATCAGCGCGTACTCCCGTGGTGGGGGGTAACGCCGGCCGGCCCCATTGACATTCATTACTTGCGGCGCATATTCACCGCAAGTAATTGACGTGACACTTATCTTCCCCCCGGTACAATGCGATCGTTTTGACGGGGGGAGAGGGGCGTAATCCATAGTTCTCTTGAGAACTAGGGGTACCTAATTTCAGCGGGTCTTTCTCGATTTGAGCGCAAAACGTCCAAAAATTAGCCCGTGTGAACAAAACCTTACTTCCGCTCGTCACAGCGCTTTTGGGAAAGAGAAGGCGGGGGCTCCCCCGTCCTTCACGGGACTGCTGCAATGCAGTCGCGGCTGCCCATGCTTCAGTGACCAAACCGGAAGCCTAAAGAAAACTTTCCTGGCCCTGCCTTATTACTGGAGTTGCCCCTGGAAGGTTTTCTCCCCTGGTATCGTGATATGAAAATCACTGGATAAAAATCCCCTGTGGTTTTAAAAGTAAACAAAAAAAAAAAATAAAAACCTGTACACCAGCCTTTTCCCTTTGCCCCTTGCCCCAAAAGATAAAAATAACATTTCGTTTTTAGTTTTTCGTGTGTGTTAATACCTACCCTTTAAATCTGAACTTTTTTTTAATCCGCACGGTGAACGGCGTAAAAACAAGTCACAGAATTGCAATTTTCAGTCATTCCGCAGTAATGGAATTAAAAGCAATCAAAAAGTCATGTAAACACCAAAGTGGTACCAATAAAAACATCCGTTCATCCCTCAATAAAAGCCCTTACACAGCTCTTTTTACAGAAAAAAAAAAGTTATGGCTATCAGAAATATACGATGCATAAAAATGTTCACGCAACGTAGGGAGCGCTGTTAAACTAAAAAACACCACTAGGTTCAGTTTTTTCTTCACCCTCCTTCCCAAAAAAAAGGGATTTAAAGCATCAAAAAACCCCCGAAACGAAAAAAAAAGTTTTTGGGTCTTGGGCTTTTTTGCAAAAATTTGGGCAATCGTATCGATCTCCTCAGTAAAGATAGCAGGTCATGTGACCGCTTTAAAAAAATAAAAAAAACACTACCAGGATTGCTTTTATTTTGTTCAAAACACCTCACACAAAACTTGATTAAAAAGCGATAAAAGCGTCATATAAACCGCTTAATGGTACAAATAAAATCGTCAACTCATCCAGCCAAAAACAAGCCTTTAATCAGACTATGACGACATAGAAGTGCAATTTTTTTATAAACGCATGATGAATACTGTAAAAATGGAGCCCCAAAAAAAAAAAAAAAAAAGCGGAACGCCCCTCCACCCCCGTTTTTTATGGCCCCCAGTCTAAAAAAAAAAAAACCTGTAAAAACATCTGGGCCCAAAATGCCAATACACCCCCCAGATGGATCAATGAGGGGTGTTGAATTCAAAAGGGGGGCCGATTTAAAAGGTTTAAACCTGTTCAAAAGACTTTGGGGGCTTTTGAAAATGCGACGGGAAACCCACCAAGTTTGTTTTTAAAAAAGGGCCAAATATTGTTTCCTCTCTTGTATGCCTCCCAAGTGCAAAAACCCAGCAGTTTACACCCCCCATAGGGGGGTATTGCCAAAATTTGGGAAAAAATTTACGTAACCCAAATTTTTGGGGGTTTCCCCCCCCACCCCCCAATTTTCCTTGTCAAGATGAAACCTTTTCAGCTAAAATTTCAGATTGTTTTAAATTATGACTTTTAATTTTCACAGCCTACCACTAAAACAATTTGTGAAACAAATGTGGGGTCAATGTACTCACTACTCCCCTGAATATGTTTTTTTCCCTTTAGGGGTGAGGGTTTTCCCAAAATGGGGTCCCTTTTTTAAATGTTGTTTTTAGGCTGATTCCCCAAAAACCCCAAGAGGTCATTGGGGAAAGAGCACCATGAAAAGATTTCCTAAAAAAAAGGGAAAAAGAATTTAAACCACTCACAAAAGCGGTTCCCCGGCCAAGAAAATTTTGTTAAAAATGGATTTTTTAGGGTTGCCAGGGCAGCTGGTAAAAACACAAAAAAATTTTTTCTGGGCCATTCCCTTTAAAAGCCAAAAAAATTTGGCCTCAACAGTCGCTCATTAAAAGGGTTTTTCCAGTTCTGGGCGTGTAAAAATGGCGGTGGAGGCGGCCCTTTTTGGTTCGTAATAAGGGGGATGGACAGACCCTCCATTTCAAGGGACCAAGCCCCGCACCCTTTTTTCAGGTCCGGAATGGTGGCCCCCAAAAAAGGGTGCAGAAGCCTCGACTTTTAAACTGTCATGAAAGCGGGGATTTTTGGGAAAAATGAGATGAAAGTCAACTGGACCGGGTGGGTTTCAAAAGGGTCTGTAAGAAACAAGGGAAAAAACTAAAGGGTCATGAAATTGTCCCCCCCCCCCCCCATTTTGGTGGAAAAAGCCTGATATGGGGTTTTCCCTTTTCAGCCGAAGTTTTTGGTACGTGACCCGGATCAATGGGCCTTTTCCATGGGTGAGCTATATGTGAGTATTCTACAAGATTTAGACTTCATATTCTTGAAATAATATGGGGATTTAAAAGGACAAAAAAAATGTTTTCCCGCAGGGGCCCAAAAACCTTAGGCATATGTAGAGATTAGCTAAGAAATGGGGTTTAAATGCAATTTTAAATTTTTTTTGCTGCATTGGGCCCCC
>JAODAL010076656.1:0-13549 GCA_025379985.1 Phyllomedusa bahiana | reverse complement strand
TTTTCGATTCTATCTGCTGCTCGGAGGGGGGTTTGCCGAGATTTCTGTCGCGATCTTCTATCTGCTTACTCGCATGTTCCGATCCTGCTTCACTTCGCCGCCGCAAGAGCATTTAGACCAAAATAAACCAGGTCTGCCTGTCGGAGCTGCCGAGCGCTGCACTGCGCCTTGCTTTGCCGACTCGTGATCGTACATGCCTCGGAGTTTTCGAGCGCGCCGCGTCCCGTCCCGGAACGCCTACACTGCGCCCAAACCGCGCCCATTGCCCGCCCATTAATGCGGGGTGCAGCTGAAAGTGGCGAACGCTGCGCCTAACACCGCACCCTGCGTCCGACAGGGGGATTCGGGCCGGGAGGCGCAGTATACGCCAGAAAACAGGCGTAAAGCCCGTTCATACATGTCGCCCATAGTGTCTATTATAAACCATCATAATTGTCTTTTTCAGTTTGCATTTTGTGAATGACAAATGTGAAGAAACTTCTTCACTTGTTTAAAATGCCACCAAACTGGTAAATTTCGAATCCAACAGTGTTGATTGGTTAGGAGTATTAAGCACTGTATGGCACATTTACTAACTAAACATTAACATCCCTTACGAACCAGGGTCTGGATAGGCTGCTTTCCCAGCTGTTAGGTGAGCCATTTCTGTTGAGAACTGGACAAATCTATGACTCTGAATATTCACACATAGGTCCAAAGGATGAGTTTAATATGGTCAATCTGGGGGGTATGTGTATATCCATAATGTGGTTAACCAGACTGAATTCTAGCCTTGCTGTGTGGGGGCGAGAGAGAGTTTAAATGTAAATATTTTAGATATAGTATATATATTGATTTGGTTACTGAAGTGGGAATACATTTCATTGACCTGCTACAATACCAGTATCTTCATAAAGCACAGAACTTGTTAAAAATATTAATATTATCCCAATGTAAGGCGACTGCTTGGAAACAAATAGTTTTACCTTCTTGCCTGTTCCAGTAAATCACTGCCATAAATGCCATAGACAATGTAATAAGAACTGAATACTGTTTCTTCCTGTAAAAGGTGCATGCATAAATAATATTGTTTCTCTGTTTCTCCACAGAAATGATGTTGATACAGTTAATATTGCTTTTTCACAGAAACAATGTAGATACAGAAACATTGCCTCAATGTCTCTTTTTGTAAAGTTGTGTTAACGAGGAAAAATACATGGGCACGCGGTGATGAGAAGGAAAAAAGGAGCAGGTAAACAGATGGGAGATTGATCAACTTCAGAAATAGTTCAGCAAACAAAGCACAACACCAAACATATCTTTGAAGAGAGAAGATTTTGTAGTTTCTCCAGCCCTGGGAAATATGGAATTTATGTGGACTATCAGTAGTAATAGCAAAAAAGAAAAAATTTTGTATAGTGGGTGCTGACTGACTGCATGTTCTAAACTGTCAGAATCCAGTTGGTATGGTTTGATGGATATATGTATATTGTAGCTGATGTTCACCTCTCACATCAATAGAATGTGTTACACTGCAGTTTCTCCATTGCTTATTCATGATGCAACTGTAAACCGAGTACAGAGGTAGGCTTCCTGAAATACATTGAAGTCACAAATGAGGAAAATGACTCCAACACCAGTTCAACCAAAAGTTTAGTTTACTGAACTTGCTGGAAAAGTATATTCAACAAATTCCCCAGATGCACATGTACAAAGTTGTGAACGAGACCCCTAGGCTACACAGCGCACCGCCTGGAATGTATCCTCTGGATGCACAATATGTTTACCTACCCACAGGGTTTGGAAAGGCCGAACACTCTTTCAATACCTTACACGACAGGAACAGTTGAATGTGGTGCAGTTCAAAGTCACACTCTCTGTGTAGCACAACAGCTTACAACCTAACTAACTTTACCTGATATTCCCAAAAGATATATATATATATATATATATATATATATTATATATATATATATATATATATATATATATATATATATATATATATATATATATATATATATATACACATATATATATATACATATATATATATATATATAAAAGAATCCACAGCACTCCAGAAACTTAAAAAATGTGATAAGGTTTATTTTACCGTGTCCTTGCAGTTTTTGGAGTGCTGTGGTTTCTTCTGTTTTTCTGTTGGAGGTCTTAGTCGGGACTACTCCGCTGGCACCCACTCACATTTTTATCGGATACGAGTGCTGCAATTTCTTTTGTACTATGTATATATAGTATATATATAACATACGGAGTAACACAAGTGAATTGGTCTCAATAGTAACAATACTATGACAAGCCCTCTCCAATACTCCAAAACAGGAACCGTACTTGAATCAACACTTATGACCTGAAATCAAATCTGTCCCTAACTAGGCTAACTATAGGCCTGGAAATAGTTCTAGGTTAGTTGGCATGCACAATTTCAACCCGGGTCTACCTTGAAATTGTGGACAGTCACTGCTCTGAATTGAGGGTCCCTTCCATTGGAGTTGGATATCCAAGATAGTAGTCACTACTAGAGATGGCCGAATTTCTCAAAAATTCGGTTCGGTCACTTCGCCGAATTTTTCCGACAAAATTCGTTTCGGTCCGAATTACTTCGGCACGAATCACGTTAAAAAAACAGCTATTTCCAGGCTGCCCAGAGCCTGCAGGGTGCTGTAGAACGTTGTGCCATGCTTAAATATGCAGAGGGAGCTTGGTTTGGTCTTCATACAATGTTGTGTTTTAGTATGACACGCACATGACTGCCGCCGCTCTTAGAATCGCTTCACTATAAAATTCCCTGGGCACTTAAGAGGGCAAAACTGACCAAAAAACTCAAGCGGGAATGTAGCCTGATAAAGTCATGCTAGCGAAAGCTGGAAAAAAACAAGCTGAGAGCTCAGGTGGCAACATTAGTGATAGAGTGTGGAGGTGACGGCGGCAGCCACAGCAGCATGAGGTCAGGCAGTGGCACAATGACATTCTGGAGGCGGCAAAACAGTATTAGGCCACAGAGTGGCACAATCACACAGTGTGGAGGTCACGGCGGCAGCAGTATGAGGTCAGGCAGTGGCACAATGACATTATGGAGGCGGCAAAACAGTATTAGGCCACAGAGTGGCACAATCACACAGTGTGGAGGTCACGGCGGCAGCAGTATGAGGTCAGGCAGTGGCACAATGACATTATGGAGGCGGCAAAACAGTATTAGGCCACAGAGTGGCACAATCACACAGTGTGGAGGTCACGGCGGCAGCAGTATGAGGTCAGGCCGAAAAAACAAACAAAAACACAAAAAAAAAAACACAATGGACATCAATGACATTATGGAGGCGGAAAAACAGTTATTAAGCCACAGATGTGGCACAATCCACACCAGTGTGAGTCACTGGCGGGCAGCTGTTTGTAGGTATGGACAGTGGCACACTGACATTTTGGAGGCGGAAAAAACAGTATTAAGCAAAGAGTGGCACAATCACACTGTGTGGAGGTCCGGCGGCAGCAGTATGAGTCAGGCAGGTGGCCCAATGACATTATGGAGGCGGCAAAACAGATTAGGCAAGAGTGGCACTCAATCACCCAGTGAGGTCACAGCGGCAGCAGTTTTGAGGTCAGGCTGTGGCTCAATGGACAAATTCTGGGCTGGTAAAAAGGGAGTAGGCCAAAGCGTGGACCAATGACACAGTGTGGAGGGCACGGCGGCAGCCAACAAAGCAGCAGCTTAGGTCAGACTGATGGCACAAGACACGTGTGGAGGGCTCGGCAGCAGCACACGGCAGCAGCATGGAGGTCAGACAGTGGCACTATGACAAAATTTGGAGGTGGCAGAAACAGGAGTAGGCCACAGTGTGGAGGGACGGCAGCAGCCACGGCAGCAGCATGAGGCAGTCAGTGGCACAATGACCACAGTGTGGTGGGGCACGACAGGAGTCACAGCAGCAGCATGAGCTCAGAGAGTGGCACAATGTCATTCTTCAGGTGGCAAATTAGTAGTATGGCACTGAGCGGCTCTATGACTGAGAGCGGAGGTCACGGCGGCAGCAGCATGAGGTCAGGCGAGTGGCACACAGATGACACGAGAGTGGAGGTGATGACAGGAGCAACAGCATGAGGTCAGATGAGGCGGCACATTGACATTTGCAGGTGCAAGAAATCGATTAGGCCACAGAGCGAGCACATTGTCTGAGAGCGGTTGTCACGGCGGCAGCAGCATTAGTCAGGCAGCTGGCACAATGACTGGAAGTGGAGGGATGTCAGGAGCAACAGCATGCGGTCTGAGGTGGCACAAAGAAATTCTGCAGGTGGCAAAATAGTATTAGGCCACAGTGCGGCACAAGGACTGTGAGCGGAGGTTCACGGTTGGCAGCAGCATGAGGTCAGGCAGGCACAATGACAGAGAGTGGAGGTGATGTCAGGAGCAAACTGCTGAGGTCAGAGAGTGGCACAATGACATTCTGAGGTGGGCCAAAATAGTATTAGGCCACAGTGCGGCACAATGACGGAGAGCGGTAGGTCTCGGAGGCAGCAGGCAGGGAGGTCAGGCAAGTGGCACATGTCAGAGAGTGAGGTGATGACAGGTGCAAACAGATGTGGTCAGAGAGTGGCACAAGACATTCGCAGGTGGCAAAATAGTATTAGGCACAGTGCGGCCACAATGACTGAGAGCGGGTGGGTCACGGCGGCAGCAGCAATGAGTCAGGCATGGGCACAATGACAGGAGTGGAGGTGATGACAGGAAGCAACAGCATGAGGTCAGAAGAGTGCACAATGACATTCTGCAGGTGGCAAAATAGTATTAGGTCACAGAGCGGCACAATGATCTGAGAGCGGAGGGTCACGGCGGCAGCAGCTTGAGGTCAGCAGTGGCACAGATGACAGAGAGTGGAGGTGATGGACAGGAGCAACAGCATGAGGACAGGAGGGCACAATGACATTTGGAGGTGCATAAACGTACGGCCCGCAGAGTGGGCACAATGACAAACAGTGTGGATGTCACGGCAACAGCCATCAGAGCAGCAGCATGAGATCATAGGAGTGGCACAATGACAGAGTGTTGAGGTTGGGTGGCCATACCAGTCCCTGGGTAAAGACGGTGGTGGCAGATGGAGAAAAAACTATCAGCTGATGTGTGGCATACTGGCGGGTGGCGCATCAGATAGTGGCTGAGGCGGTAGTTTGAAACCCAGACTGACGCCTAAGGCATTGGTGTGTGGAATTCATGGCCGGATTCAAGCCATGATTCATCTTGACAAGGTCTGTCGTTCAACATTTCCGTGGACAAGCGGGTTCTCCTTGGGGTTATAAACGGGGGGGGATGCGGCCCCGCCGCAATGAACACCCGCTCTCGTTGCACCATACTTCTGGCAGGGCAGGACTGCTTCTCCACTGCAAACTGGCAAGTTGCCGGCCACACATCCAGTTTGGTGCACAGTAGTCCAGCGGATCTT
Organism: Phyllomedusa bahiana; assembly: GCA_025379985.1. Taxonomy (NCBI): domain Eukaryota; kingdom Metazoa; phylum Chordata; class Amphibia; order Anura; family Hylidae; genus Phyllomedusa; species Phyllomedusa bahiana. The sequence goes on along the minus strand of JAODAL010076656.1, from coordinate 8,114 downwards.
CTAATTGGGGTGGCAGTGTGCTGTCCATGTAGGCCTCAACCTGTTGGTTCAGGGAATGCTCACGCTTGTCCTGCTGTGCTGCTGCTGTGTGACTGCCCTCCTCACTAGGCGGGTGAAGGAAGCTGTCATTAGTGACTCAGACTTTAGGTTACTGCTGATGAGCTGGTTACTGCTCTCTACCCCCACACCTGCCCCCTGCAGCCGACGGACAGTATGTACGTGAGCGCTGTGGAACCCACCCCGGTCCAGAACATGTCAGAGGAGGGACGATGCCGCACATAGGCAGCGGCCAATGATTACGGTGGATTTCCCTATTTATTTGAGTTTGTCTTCCCTATCAATTGCTGGGAAAATGGTCACCCATTGTGGCGGTTGCGGGGTCATTGAGGGTGGAGAGCCATAAGTCATCCCTCTGCCGGATGCTGACTATTCGGCTGTCACTAGCCTGGCAAAATAAGCTTGCTGCGGGAATCTGCACATGTGACTCTGAGGGGCTCCCTGCCTCCATTTCCACTGTATACTGCCCGGGGCTTGTGGGAGTCATTGCCTCGTCTTCCTCTTCTCCATCCACCTCCTCCAGCTGCCTGCTCTCCTCTCTTGTCACTGGGTAGAAAAATCCACTCATTTCACCAGACAATGCTTCTGTCCAATGTCCTCCTCCTCTCCTCCTCCTCCATTTCAGTCCCCACGGGACTCATGTGGCACGAGTTGTTAGTGCCTATCATCTACCAGTCCCCTGCCCTGACAGATTTTTCGGCATCTTGTTCCAGGTCATGAAGCTTGTGGTTGGACGTTATTCATTCCCGTAGACTGGCGACTGACAAATAACGTGGCCTCCTCGAATGGACTCCATACAAACGGCAGGTGTCACGCATGAGCTGCCACTGGCTGACTTCAATAGTTAACACAGGGGAGTACTTCTGACTGCCTGGTATCATCAAAAAATCGTTTAATGGCCTTTCTCTGTTCAGTACAGCGGTCCATCGATGTGCAGGCTGGTTTCCAGCGGGTGGATAAATCTATAGCATATCAGTGCGTGTTGGGGGGAGGCCTTTCTGCCGCTTCATCTCGAGGAGGGTGTTCCTGGCTTTTGTTCGAAATGGAATAATGTGCCATGTCAGTTTCCTGGCCATTTTCTCAGATATGTTTTGATGATCGGTGTGGTAGACTTCAGGAACCTTTTTACAACCAGATTGAACCCGTTGCGCAAATGCAGGGCAACATGGCCCATCGCCCTCCTCGTGCAGCGCGGACACCTTGTTCCTCCCTTTGTCCGCACCATGTTCGATTTGCAGTTGGCAGAGGAGAAAGCCCACACTTCGATTTCTTGCTCGCATGACGCGGAGCAGGTTCCTCCCCTGGTGACTTCGTTCGCCGAGGCAAGCTAGGTGTAGAACTGCGTGACACCGCTGTGCCCTACAATTGTGGTAGTGGAAGCAGTTAACTTGTGGAAGGCTGGGATGGGTGGTGGTGGTGCGAGGAGGAGGAGGCGAGACATTGGCGCATGGAGTCAGCAGTTTGACAGTGGAGGAGAAACGGCGTCTCATGGTCCAGTTGTTGGTGTGCCTGGGCAGGTAGCACATTACCCAGTGGGCCGTAAAGGACATGTACTGGCCCTGAACGTAGTTACAGCTCAGACGTCCGCGCTGCCGTGTAACGTTGGAAATCAAAAACGATAAGTCTCATGGAATGACCCAATTTCTGTTTCAATTATTTATGAAGTGCTTGGTTACTGCCTTTTTTGGAAAAAGAGAAATTACGGCTTGGAACTATCACATCTCGGCTCGGCACAAGGCCATTAGTTTCTGGAATGGTGCTGAGTCCACACATTTGGATTGGGAGCGGACTGCAGTACCAACAACCTTGGACAGGAGCACGGTCAGCTGACTGCACCTTAGGCATGGTTGGACGCATACTGTTGTCTCTTTACACTAATCGCCTCATGTCTGGAACGAAAGCTGGCGCCATGATAGCGAGGTGCAGGTAGCATCTGGACCTGGAGAGGATGTCAATGAGAAACAGCTGACTTAAGCAGAGGTGGTGGAGACTTTACTAGCTGAAATGGATGCGTGCCAATGCGCTGCTGCTTGCTGCCGGGCAGGGATGGACCACACATCTGAGCCACGTTTCTCCCTGGGCAACGGATGGGTGACGCCGCAGTGTGACGCTGGGCGTTGTGCCAACGTTAGCTCTGGCCACGTCTTCAATTTCTGCCCACAAGATTCTACATATACCCATTTTTCGGCTCCTCCGGTGTCTTAGCAAAGAACTGCCTCCACCCGACGAGTAGCTGATTTTTCCGCTATTCGCTCCAGCACTGTAGTGACTAGCTGCCGCGCTGCCTCGCTGAGCCCCGGTTCCGCTACTGTCTTGGATCCTGCGAAGCGGGTTTTTCTACCCCGTTGCCCGCTTGGATCCCGTCCTCAACCTGGCTGTTACCTGCTGACTCACGGCCACACAACCCACTTGTGGCTGCGCCGCTGCCTGACGCGCAAGCTGAGCCTCTTCTCCTGACGTGATGAAGCCCCTTGCTTCTCCGGATCCCAAGTGGGTCGGCTTCATCATCATCTATTTGGTTTCATCGTCATACATCCTCATCACCGGTTTGGTAAGCGTGGCTGACCTCTCACCACATGGACCTCCCATGCCACTTCCACATCTATACTTTGACGGCCTACTGCAAGAAGCCTGGGTTTATTGGCCCATTTCTTCGCTGCCACGTAGCTGCTGACTGCCCTCATCTAATGTTCATCCTTCGCTTTTTAGTGGCGCTGAGCCCAGGACCACATAGTAGATCCCTGGCTGAGGGAACTGGAGTGGGACAGAGGCGGTCTGAGGACAGGTGGAGGGCCGCTGACCCGCTCCCGGGCCATTGCACACTAAGTGTTGTGGTTGAGGTTCCACACCGACTCTGGCTGGGTTGTCTGATGTAATCTGGGAGGAAGAGGATGACCTAGTCAACCTAATCAAGAACTCATTGGGTTGCTGAACACACTCACGGCTGCTTGTTGACAGAGGCAGTTGTGGCCTCACCGAGTGACCCCTGCTGCGACGTCCCCTTGCTGTGCTGCGACCTGGGCCCGTTTCAGAAATGTTTGTGCCACTGCCACTCGCAGTTGCAGAGCCTGCCACCTCTCGGTCTGACATACTGTTTGTTCTAAATGTTCAGACACTGTTGATGAAGCTATCTGTATATGATAAATATACACCCTGGTTTTTGTCTCAAATGACCGTATCAGTTGGGTAACCCTTGGTTATAATAATTGAGCTCCTCTAATGGACAGGAAAAAATTTACTTGTATGTGTCGTTTACAAGCACTGTGTGTTTAATAAATGTAAAAGCACAAACAGGCTTTAATTTAACCTTAGCTTGTGAATTATGCTACAAGAATAAAATATGTATATATTTCGGTGTTGAAAAAATAGGTTTATTTTTTGTAGCACAGCAGCAAAAACATCGCTTAATTAAACCCTGGATGTATATGCGCATAGAATTGAGCGCTACAATCTTGTAGCGTGTTACAATTGCGTGTTTTCATTCGGCCACACAACAAGGAGATCTGTTGTAAATTAGCCTTTGCTTGTGAATTAGGCTACCAAAAAAACTTATATATATTTGGGGTTGAATAAAAGAAGGTTATTTTTTGTCAGCACACAAGCAAAACAAAACGCTTAATTAATCCCCGGGATGTAAATTGCAGCAATAGTAGTGTGCCAACCTCTTTCTTGTAGACTTGGTTGCGGGTTACACAAGTGCGCTGTTGTGTTCGCACTAAACAATGCGAGATCAGTTGTAATTTTGCCTTTGCTTGTGAATTAAGGCTACCAAATTAAATTTTATATTATTTGGAGTTGAAAAAGACGGTTTAATTTTTGTCTCGCAACACAGCCAAAAACAACGCCTTAATTAACCCCTGGATGTAAATTGCGCCATTCAGAATTTGGCCGCACTAACTAGTAGCGTGTTATCAATTGCGTGTTTTCTCTACCACACCAAAATAGTTGATACAGTTTGTAATGTGCCTTTGCTGTGATCTCAGGCTACCAAAAAATATATTTATATTTTGGCGTTGAAAAAGTCCGGTTTATTTGTGTCAGCACACCAGCAAAACAACGACTTAATAACATGGTATGTAAAATTGCGCCAAAGAATTGAAGCCGCACAAACTAGTATAAGCGTGTTACAATTGCGTGTCGTTTCTACACACTCAAAAGGATACATTGTATTTAGCCTTTGCTTGTGATTAGGCTACCTAAAAAAAATATATATTTTATTTTGGCGTGAAAAGACGGTAAATTTTAGCAGCACACCAGCAAAGAACAACGATTAATTTTCCCCGGGATGTAAATTGCGCCAAAGAATTGAGCCGCCACAAATAGTAGCGTGTACAATTGCGTGTTTCTTCTTTCGCACACAACAAGAGTTACGTTGTTATTTGCCTTTGCTTGTGAATTATGGTACCAAAAAAATATATATATATTTGGCGTTGAAAAAAAGACGGGGGGGTTGTTATTTTTGTCAGCACACCAGCAAAATCTCAACGCGCTTTATTAACCCTGGATGTAAATTGCGCAATAGAATTGAGCCACCACAAACTAATAGCTTTTGTAGCGTGTTTACATTAGCGTGTTTTTCTCCCTATCGCCACACAACAAGAGATACAGGTTGTATTAGGCCTTTGCCTTGTGAATTAGGCTACCAAAAAAATATAATATTTATTTGGCGTTGAATAATGGACGGTTATTTTTGTCAGCACATCCTGCAAATAACTCATCGCTTAATTTAATACACCTGGATGTATTGCCGCCAAAGAATTGAGCCGCACAAACTAGTGATTTGTAGCGTGTTATCAATTGCGTGTTTTCTACGCACCACACATACAATGAGAATTAAGTTGGTAATTAGCCTTTGCTTGTGCAATTAGGCTACCAAATAGAAATATATTATTTATTTGGCGTTGAAAAAGTCGGTTGTATTTTTGTCAGCCACACTGCAAAATAAAAGCTTATTTAACCACTGGTTGTATATTTGCAGCACTAAGAATTGAGCCGCACAAAGAACTAGTTGCGTGTTACAATTGCGTGTTTTCTTCGCCACTCAACAAGAGATTCAGGTTGTATTTTGGCCCTTTGCTTGTGTTTTAGGCTACCAAAAATATATATATATATATTTGGCGTTGAACATAATAGACGGTTTATTTATTGTCAGCACAACAGCAAAACACAACGCTTAATTAACCCGGGATGTAAATTGCGCCATATGAATTGTGCCGCACAAAATTAGTAGCGTGTTATACAATTGCGTGTTTTTCTACACCACACAACAAGAGATACAGTTGTAATTAGGCCTTTGCTTGTGCAATTAGGCTACAAATAAATTATATTTTATTTGGCGTTGGAAAAAGACGGTTTATTTTTGTCAGAACAACTGCAAAAACAATGCTTAATTAACCCTGGATGTATATTGAGCCAAAGAATTGAGCCGCACAAACTAGTAGGCGTGGTACTTTTGCGTGTTTTCTAAGCAAACTAACTGAGATATCAGTTTGTTATTTATGCACTTTCTGATTGTGACATTTAGGCTACCAAAAAAAAATATTTATTTTTGGCGTTGATAACGACGGTTATTATTTTTGTCAGCACACCAGCAAAAATACAACCTATAATTAACCCTGGATGTAATTGCGCCAAAGAATTGAGGCCGCACAAACTAGCTAGGTGTTACTATTGGGTGTTTTGTCTACGCCACACAATCATGAGATACAGTTGTAATTTGCCTTTGCGTTGTTGAATTAGGCACCCTTAAAAATTTTTTTTTGATTTGGACGTTGAAAATAGACGGTTTATATTTTGTCTGCTCATCCTGCATAAACAACGCTTAATTAATCCACTGGTTGTTTATTGCGACTATATAGTTTTGAGACGACCATTCTTGTTGCGTGTTACATTGCGTGTGTTCTACACCTACACAACAAGGAGATACAGTTGTAATTAGGGCCTGGGTGCTTGTGAATTTAGGCTACCAAAATATATTTTTAGATTTGGCGATGAAAAAAGACGGTTTATTGTTGTCAGGCACACCTAGCAAAACAACGCTTAATTAACCCCGGGATGTAATTTGCCGCCATAGAATTGAGCAGCACAAAATTGTAGCGTGTTACAATTGCGTGTTTTCTCACACCTCACAACATGAGGTTACAGTGGTAATGCTCTTTGCTTGTGAATTTAGGCTACAAAAAATATTATATATATTTGGCGTTGTAAAAGACGGTTTATTTTTGTCCAGCAACAACCAGCAAAACAACGCTTAATTTTCCCTGGATGTCAATTGCGCCATATGAATTGAGCCGCTACAAACTGAGTAGCGTGTTACATTTGCGTGTTTTCTACACCACACAAACAAGAGATACCCCCCGTTGTTATATTTGCCTTTGCTTGTGAATTAGGTACCAAAAAAAAATATATTTTATTTGGCGTTGAAAAAAGACGGTTTATTTTTGTCAGTCAACACCAGCAAAATCAACGCTTATTTTTAAACCTGGATGTAAAGTTTGCGCCAATAAGACAATTGAGCCCGCACAAAACTATGTAAGCGTTTACCAATTACGTGTTTTCTTACGCACACAAACAAGATGATTTAAGTTGTAATTAGCCTTTGCTTGTGAATTAGGCTACCATAAAACATATATTTTTTTTTGGCGTTGTAACAAAGACGGTTTATTTTTGTAGCACACCAGCATATACAACGCTTATTAACCCCTGGATGTAAATTGCGCTATAGAATTGAGCCACCACAAACTAGTAGTTTGTAGCGGTGTTTACAATTGCGTGTTTCTACGCCAATCAACAAGTGATACAGTTGTAATTTAGCCTTTGCGTGGTGTAATTAGGCTACCAAAAATAAAATATTTATTTTTTGGAGTTTATAAAAAAAACAGACGGTTTATTTTTGTCAGCACACAGCCATAATACAACGCTTAATTAATCCCCTGATGTAATTTTGCCCATAGTATTGTGCCGCCACTCAAATTGTAGCTTACTGTAGCGTGTTACAATTGCGTGTTTTCTACGCCTACACACAACAGGGAAGATTAAGTTGTAATTTGCCTTTGCTTGTGAATTTTAGGCTACCAAAAAAATATATATATATTTGGCTTTGGGAAAAAGAGGGTTTATTTTTGTCAGCACACCAGCAAAACAACGTTTAAATTTAAACCCCCCTGGATGTAATTGCGCCAAAGAATTGGCCGCACAAACTAGTAGCGTGTTACAATTGCGTGTTTTCTACGCCACACCAACAAGAGATACATTTTGTAATTAGCTTTGTTTGTGAATTAGGCTACCAAAAAAAATAATATATATTTGGCGTTGAAAAAAGACGGTTTATTTTTGTCAGAAACACCAGCAAAACAACGCTTAATTAACCCCTGTATGTAACTTGCGCACAAGAATTGAGCCGCACAAACTAGTAGCGTGTTAAAATTGCGTGTTTTCTCGCCACACAAAAAGAGATACAGTTGTAATTAGCCTTTGTTGTGAATTAGGCTACCAAAAAAAATATTATATATTTTGGCGTTGAAAAGCGGTTTATTTTTTGTCAGCACACCGCAAAACACGCTTAATTAACCCCTGGATGTTAATTGCGCCAAAGAATTGAGCCGCACAAATATAGCTGTAGCGTGTTACAATTGCGTGTTTTCTACGCCACAACAGAGATACGTTGTAATTAGCTTTGCTTGTGAATTGGCTACCAAAAAAATATATATATATTTGGGTTGAAAAAGACGGTTTATTTTTGTCAGCACCCAGCAAAACACGCTTAATTAACCCCTGGATGTAAATTGCGCAAAGAATTGAGCCGCACAATAGTAGAGTGTTACAATTGCGTGTTTTAGCACCAACAAGGATACAGTTGTATTAGCTTTGCTGTGTTAGGCTCCCAAAAAAAATATATATATTTGGCGTGAAAAAGACGGTTATTTTGTAGCACACAAAACAACGTTATTAACCTGGATGTAAATGCCCAAGAATTGGCGCACAACTATTTTTAGGTGTTAAATTGTGTTTCTAGCCCCCAAAGGATACATGTAATTAGCCTTTGTTGGAATTAGGCT
>JAODAL010076655.1:0-13549 GCA_025379985.1 Phyllomedusa bahiana | reverse complement strand
TTTCCTGGTCTTCTCCTTCAAAAGCCCCCATCTCCTTCAAGACCCCCCCCCCCCACACACACACACACACCCCAGTCATTCAACCCTGGATATTTATATAATTTTTCCCTCAGATCTCAATTTTCCCACCATTAGGAAAGGCCAATCTTTCTCCTTTGATCAGTTCTGGGGCAATAAACAGTTCTGTGTTTATTGTGTGTTCATTCTGATATTTCTCCTGTGATCAGTCTTGGGGCAATAACCAGGGCAATAAACACTTATGTTTACTGTGTGTCCATCCTGCTTAGGTCTTTTCCCTCTGTGGGCAAATTATACAGTAGACACCTGCTTACTAGGTATGGTCATTCTTCATCAATAAACCCTCCCTGAGTGTATCCTGATCAGATGGGAACTCTGTTTTATGACAACAAACCCTTCTGTGTCCATCCTCATCAGCCAGTATTTTACAATGTTATGGCATCCTGGCAGAGGTAGATACCTTTTGTTATACGTTCGATTAGCACCTGAAAGATCTTCTGTCTTCCAAGATCTTCTCCCATGAGAAACCAATATACAGTATATTCCCACAAGTGAAATACCTCCTATATATCATATCAAAGTATACCATATCATATGTCTTTCAATATTTAAAGGTCTGTAATTCTTACAATAGTATCATCATATTTCAAAGTTCAATGTCCACACATGGGACCACTCGCCCTGGAAACTCACCTGACCGCGTTCCTGGCACGTCCGCGCCCTCTGCCGGCCGAGGCGCGTGCGCCCGCTCGTTCTTGTAAATTTAAAGGGCCAGCACACCGGTAAATGGCTAATTGCTGGGCGCTGCCCCTATTTATGGTTTCGCTCCACGACTCTTCCTTGCTGGATCTATGTTTCCTCAAACTCTAGAGAAAGCGTTCAAGTGTCTTCTTGCCTTGCCGTGTACCCGACCTCTTGCTACGTTTCTTGACTCCGAACCTCTGCCGCCTGCCCTGACCTTCCTGCCTGCCCACGACTACGGTTATCGTCTAGCGATTCTGTACCACGCTGCACCTGGGCCGCCACCACAAGCCCGCCGTGTCAGGGGTAGCGACCTGGTAGACTCCCGGCGCAGCAAGTCCATCCCGCTTTGCGGCGGGCTCTGGTGAAAAGCGGGACCTACTTAGACTCCACTCCCTGGCGCGGTTGTTGCCACTGTTTGCGGTAGTCCAAAGGGGTCCACTAACCTGGCCGTTACAGTTAGATCCAGCCATGGATCCCGCCAAGGTGCCCCTGCCAAGTCTTGCGGATCTTACAACCATTGTTGCCCAACAGTCGCAGCAGATCACACAACAAGCACAGCAATTGGGTCAGCTGTCCGCCATGATGCTTCAACTCCTGGCGTCCCAGCAGCAGCAACCTGCCTCTTCGCTGGTGATTCCAACACCCCCGGCCGTGCCGCTGGCAACCGAGGGCCCGAAGCTTCACTTTCCTTTACCTTCCAAGTTCGACGGGGACTCGAAGCTTTGCAGAGGATTTATCACGCAGTGCTCCATGCACGTGGAGCTGATGGCCGACCAGTTCCCCACAGAAAGGTCAAAAGTAGCGTTCGTGGTGAGCCTGCTATCCGGGAAAGCCCTGGCCTGGGCGACACCCCTCTGGGACCGGAATGACCCCGTGACTGCAGACCTACAGGTTTTCCTCACTGAATTCCGCAGCGTTTTCGAGGAGCCTGCGCGAGCGTCTTCTGCGGAAACGGCACTATTGAACCTACGTCAGGGGGACTCCTCCGTAGGAGACTATGCGGTCCAATTCCGCACCCTAGCCTCCGAATGATGCCGCTCTCTGCGCCACATTCAAGAAGGGCCTGTCGAGCAGAGTAAAGGACGCACTTGCAGCTAGAGATCTTCCATCTTCAGTGAGCGAACTTATCCATCTGGCCACTCGCATTGACGTGCATTTCACGGAGAGACAGCAGGAGCACCGCCAGGAGCGTGACTCGGCACAACCACGCCGTCTACCTCGTCTGGCTCCTGTGTTCCAGAGATCTCTGCTGCCCCCTCCACAGGTTTCCACCGAAGAACCCGGGCTCACTTGTCGGAGTTAGAGCTGTCCCGCCGCCAGATGGAGAATCTTTGCCTCTACTGTGCCAGTCCGGACCATTTCCGTAGGAGCTGTCCGCAGTGTCCTCAGCGTTGGGAAACGCTCGCCCCTAGGTGCCGTTGGAGAGGCTTCCCTAGGTGCTCAGTCTTCCTCTCCACGAATGATGTTGCCAGTGGAGATAACGACAGATGCTGGTCTATCTCTTCAGGTTCCTGCCTTCCTGGACTCCGGCACCGCCGGGAACTTCATTCATGCCTCCTTGGTGTCTCGTTATCGCTTGCCAGTGATCCATTGGAGAAGGACATTGCTTATCTCTTCCGTCAGTGGGGAGCTTCTTAGCGACCTCCATTCAGTTCATAACTGGCCTGTTGACCCCCCCCCCCCCCCCCCCCCCCCCACCACCCACACCCCCCCCCCCCCCCCCCCCCCACACCCCCCCCCACTCCGTGTAGGGGTTGCTACACACAGAGAAGATCTCCTTTCATTGTCCTGCCTCCGATCTTCGGCGATCCTTTTGGGCTACTGGCTGCAACGTCACGCCCCTACGCTTGATTGGAAGACAGGCTCGAAGTCCTGCGTTGGGGATCGGAAGTGCCAGGATCTCGGTTTGGTGCACAGCCGGTGTCGCCATCTCTCCTCCCCAGTCATCCGGTCAAGCCTCTCATGTCTGCAGTTGAGTACCAGGATTTTGGTCGATGCATTCTCGGAGAACAGGCTGAGAAGCTTACACCCCATCGGCGTATGACTGTCCATGACTCCCTCCCCTGGAACCAGTCCCCACGGGGTAAGGGTCTATCTCTGTCAGTGCCCAAGACTCAGGCCATGTCGGCCTACGTTCAGGAGAATTTGTTGAAAGGTTTCATACGCAAGTCCTCCTCTCCTGCCGATGCGGGATTCTTCTTCGTCCAGAAAAAAGACGGGTCTCTTGTCTGTGTATTGATACAGAAGGGCTAAACAAGATCATGGTGAAGAATAGGATGACCCTCTACCCTGATATCAGAGCCTTTGATCGTCTCTGTGAGCCAAGGTGTTTACCCAAATTGTACCTACGTGGTGCCTATAACCTCAACCGAAGTCGAGAGGGGGATGAGTGGAAAACGGCTTTCAACACGCGGGATGGGCATTTCGAGTATCCCGTGATGCCTTTTGGGCTATGATGCCTTTTGGGCTATGCAACGCACCAGCCGTATTTCAGGGAGTTAGTCAATGACGTATTTCGGACTTGCTGTAACCTGTGTCATAGTATATCTGGACGATATCTGATTTTTTCCCCTGACATACAAGACTATCGGGTACAAGTACGCCAGGTTCTGCGATGTCTGCGGAAACAATCGACTGTATGCCAAGCTGGAGAAATGTCGGTTCCACCAGGCAGCCTTCCTTTCCTTGGGTACATAGTCTCGATCGAGGTCTGCAGATGGACAGCCTATAAAACTCTCAGCGATCTAGCAGTGCCCACGACCTGTCGGTCTTCTGGCGATTCAACACTTCCTAGGATTCGCCAACTACTACGGCAGTTTTACACACTTCTCAACGCTGGTGGGGACCCCATCGTGGCTCTCACCGGAAGAAACGCTAATCCGAAATGTTTGGCCTCCTCTGCCCGAGGAAGCATTCTCCCACTGAAGACGCGTTTCCTCAAGCACCTATTTTGGTCGTCCGAATCCAATGAGAAACCCTTCAGTTAGAGGTGGATGCTCTGCCGTAGGAGCAGGGGGCGGTCCTCACCAGAAGGGCCCTAAAGGCAAACCTGTCACTTGAGGTTTTTTCCAAGGACTTCTCACCGATAGAACGAAATTATGCATTGGAGATGGGACGCATGTATGGCCATAAAATTGGCCCTGGTGAGTGGACGACATCTGTTTGGGAGGGAGCTCGACATTCCGTTTGAGTCTTCAAGACAAATAAGACTTTCAAATACTCCAGGAGCGAGCCCAGCGTTTAAAATCCTTGCCAGGCCAGGTGGTCTCTTTTTTTCTCACGTTTTGATTTCAAGATCACACTTCCGACCGTCCGAGAAAAATGTCAAGGCGGATGGCCCTCTCCCGGCTTTCTGACATTACCAGGGGAAGATAACCTGTGTCTCCAAGCACATCATTGGTCCTGAAACGGCTGGTTCATGGTAGAGTATGCTCCTTGTGGATCTCCGTAGCATTCCTCCGGGTAAAAACCTACGTGCGTCCGCACTCAGAAGGAGAATTCTGGATATGGGGCATAGTTCGCTTCTGGCCCGGTCACCCCGGTATACGGAAATCATACGCCCTTATTCGCACATTTACTGGTGGCCAACTCTGCTCAAGATGTCAAGGACTCTCGTTCTCTCCTGACCACTGTGACCAAAAACAAGGTCCCTCACCCACTGGACCGCAGGCCTCTTAGTCCTCTGCCTGTTCGGGTCTCCATGGACACACATAGGCATGGCTTCATCAACGGAATTCCTTTCTACCTCTGGAAACTCGGTCATCTGGGTGGATCATGACGATTTTCAAAGATGTCCCACTTTATGCCGCTTCCTGGTCTGCCTTCTGCTCCCCAATTGGCAGGCCACTTCTTCCATCACATTTTTCGCCTGCATGGTTTACCATCCCACATTGTCTCCGACAAATGGGCAGGTGGAGAGGGTAAGTCAGATCTTGGGGGAGTATCTATGGCACTTTGTGTCCGGACGCCAGGACAACTGGTCCGAACTGCTTCCAGGGCCGCAGTTCTCATAATAACATGGGACTACGACTCGACTGGCCGTTCCCATTCTTGTGGACTATGGTCGTCATCCACGCCCAGCTCCACTTGGTACGGCACTCCAAGGTTCCTGCCGTGGACAACCAGGTTAGGGGATATTCGCGGTCATTGGCGAGAGACCCGACATGCCTTACTCCAGCTTCAGCCCGCATGAAGACCCAAGCTGACAAGAGGGGACGATCTTCCCCAACGTTCCTTCCAGGGGATAAAGTGTGGCTCTCCTCCAAATACATACGCCTCAAGCTATAAGTTGGGTCCGCGGTTTCTGGGACCTTTCAGAGTACTTCGGCAACTGAACCCGGTGTCCTACAAACTCTACCTACCTCCATCTCTCCGGATTCCTAATACCTTTCACGTCTCCCTCCTAAAGCCTCTTGTCCTGAACCGGTTCTCCAGAAGAGCGCTGCTCCGTCTCCGGTACTAGAGGTCCCCTGATGTTTTGAAGTGTAAGGCCATCCTGTATATAAGATCGTCAGGGTAAAGCGGTTCTTTTGATGGATTGGAGGGTCGGGGCCCCCGAGGAAAGGTCCTGGGAACCGGGTCAAAATATCCTGACCAAGATCTGATTCGGAAGTTACTTTAGCCTAAGAAGAGGGGGAGACCTAAGGGGGGGTACTGTAGCGGGTGGTCCCGCTCCTCGGCCTGCGGACCGCGGGCGCACCCGTGGCCACCCCCGGTGCCTGCCGGGGTCGGGTGGCGCCACTGGCCGCGGGACGAGCTGTGGTTGCGCCAGCCCTGTGGACTAACCTGACCTCGTTCCTGTCACGTCCGCGCCCTCTGCCGGCCGAGGCGCGCATGCGCCCTTTTTTGTAAGTTTAAAAGGGCCGAGCGTCCCCGGTAAATTCGCTAATTTGCCGGGCGAATCCCTTATTTATGGGTTCACTCCACAATCATTCCTTGCTGGATCTTATTGCTCGTGCCCCCTAGAAAAAGCATTCTTTAAGTGTATTCTGGCCTTACGTGTACCAGACCTCCTGCTACGTTTCTCGACTCCGAATCTCTGCCGCATGCCCTGACCTTCCTGATGTCCATGACCAGGATCCATTGCGCCAGCCTGACCTTACTGCCTGCCCAGACTACGGATTCTTGGCTTACGATCTGAACTCGCTGCACCTCGGCGCCGCCGCAAAGCCTGCCCAGTCAGGGATAGGACCTGGTAGAATCCACCGCAGCAAGATCCATCCCGCTTTGCGGCGGGCTCTGTTGAAAACCGGGATCCTACTTAGATTCCGCTCCCCTTGGCACGGTGTTGCCTCGCTGGCGGTGGTCCAGTGGATCCACTACCTAGCCGTTACATTGGTAATCGTCTCACAAAGACGATGTTTTGCCTGATTCACTCATCACTAGTTATTTGCATTCCAGAATTGAGTCCTTACAGTTGTCCAATTATTGTACAGAATAGCTGCATAAATCTAGGTTTTGTATGTGGATTTTTATCCTTGCAGCCAGTACGACGCTATTGGATTTCATTTTAGAACAGGATGTAGCAGATCAAATTAAAAGTTAAATGAAAAATATTCAATATTCTAAGATTAAGCAAAATATCACAAAAAGTGAAAGGAAAGCCCTAAGGGAATTAAAATTGAATTCAGACTTTTTTGTGCGTTTGGGGGTTGGTGCGGTTTTTGTCCTCAAAAGGGTTTTTTAAAATTTAAATTTTAAATGTGATGCTTTTACGGGGTTTGTAAAAATTTTTAACCCTTAAAAGCAGCCCCTTCACCAGTTTTTTTTTGGAAAAAAGTTGAAAAAATTGTTAAAGGGAAAGGTGTTTTACTGGGTGCTTTTAAAGGGAAAAATTTTCAAAAAATTTTTTCTTCACCCGTTACCCCAGTGTTTCACTCTCTCCCCAAATTGCATAAGCATATTTTCTCTCCCCCAATGAGACCGATCATGGCAGGTATCGGGTCTTTGTGAGAACTTTGGGGGGCCCGTGGGTGACTCTAGGGGCTTCTTCCTCTTTCCATCTGGCCGGGTTTTTTATTCAAGACCAAAACATGTAGTGGCATTTTACAAGTTTAAAGTTTTGGATGAAAATTTTAAAATGGTTAACATGCGACGTAAAGGGTTTATTTTATCCCCTGTTTTACCTCATGATCTGGGCATTTTCCCATCCCCTTTCTAAATTTTCTAGATGTATATAGTTCATAGGGATAATATTATTTAAAAAAATTTTTGTGCTTGAAATTTTACTTTTTGCTCCAACATAATTTTTTTGTTTTTGACAGGAAATATTTTCTTGTCCTTTTGGTTACTTTATATATGGCTACATGGGAGGAGCTTTTTATTTTTACTGCTTAGAATCCATTCGCCCCCCAAAACCCAGTGGTTTTTGGGGTGCTTTTTAGACAAAATGTTTACTGGTGTGGGAGGGGGATGAAAATATTGCACAAGCTTTTGCATCCTATATGAATAATATCATAAATCATATGAATCTGTCCTTTACGTTTTCTTTTGAAAAACGATCTATCCATTTTTTAGATATTACCCTAACATGAGATGTACAAAGAGTTATTGTTATCCCCCTTTTATTTTAAAAAGATACACCCTGAAATTAAAATTTTCTTTTGTTTCATCTGCCCCCCTTTCTCACGTCATCGAGAACATTTACGTGGGCGAACTAATTCGCACTAAATGGAATTGTTTAGACGACACGGCTTTCTATGCACATAGAGATCACATATGTCAACGGTTACGGGCACAGAATTATTCTCAGTAATATTTAACCCATGCTGTTGACATTGTAGATCATATATCTAGAAATTCGTTCTTATCTTATTTAATCAAGAGGGCTTCTAAATCTTCTAATGTAGGGAATATTGTATTTACGACCACTTACAGTACGCAATATTTTGAGATTGTCAATTTTCCAAAAAAAAATTTACCTTTAAACGAATATTTATACAGTTAAAGATTTCGTTGAGGAAAGTTAGATTTGTTCCAAAAAGTGTCCCTCATTAGGGATATAAATTTTCACCCAGCCCTTTTTGTTCTTTATTTTGACACAAATTAATTCTTGTTTTTCAATTTTAAAAAGATTTTTTTTTAAATGTTGCCATTAAAAAACTGTACGGGGTTGCAGGGTTGTTTGCCCTACTAAAAATGTTATTTTTTTGCTATAATACCACTCCCCCAAAATAGCCCAAAAAAAATTGTAACCCTCTAAATTTGTGGTGTATGGGGGGTTGCCTCCCATATATGAAATTTTAATTTTTGGGGGGGGCCTGTTAACCACAAATCCTTTTCAGTCAGATTTTCGGGAAACCCTTTTCCAAATTTCTTAAAAAAAAGGCCACCTTTTCCTTAGATCACCCAGGTTTTAAAAACCCATTTTTCGGAAGTGCATGGAGGAAATACTACCTCTTTTTGTTTTTGTGGTATAGAAAAAGTTACTAAACCTATCCCCGAGCGGGAGACACAAAGGAAAAACATTTTCCCCAGAAAAGGGCCATACTGGTTTTTCCTTTTTGGGGAACCCGTTTTTCCCCTCGGGTCTTCATCCCAGGTTTGAAAATCCTTTATTATTAAAAAATTATTATTTTTAAGAAAATTTCTTTGTTTTTCTTTTTTTTTTTTCTTCTATGTTTTTTTTAAGATATAAATTTTTTGTTTTTGGAGGGAAGGGGGTGTGTGCTTTTAAATTTAAAAACAGGTTTTGCCTTCCTATAAAAATTTGATGTTTAGTTGAACCCCTTGGGCCCCCACCCCCTAGGATTAAGGTTTTACCGAAAAGCTTTAAATATGTTAGCGCGATTTCCTATAGAAATTATGTATTTTTGGGGTGTTTTTTACTTTTTCCCCCCTTTCCCGCCAGAGCCAGTTTTGGCCTCTCTGACGACCCCCTTTTTTTAAAATCGGCACCCTGTCATTTTTATGTGAGAAAAAATTTTTTTGAAATTTTTACCTACCCATGTGTTTTCAGAGGTTTTTTTTTCGTGGAACATTGTTTTTTAAAAGGATAGTAAAAATTTTTGGCCAAAAAGTGTTTTTTTGGGTTAAAAAAATATCAAAGTATGTGAAAAATTAAAAAAAAAAAACCCAAATTTTAAAAATTTTTAAAAAATTTTTCTGCGTGTAAGACGATAGTTTTTTCCACTAAAATGGGTTTTTAATTTAGCATCTCCCATTATGTTTTACTGTGGGTTTGGCAAAATTTTTTTTAAAAATTCCCTTTTTTTTTTTTTTTAAATAAACATTGGGGGTAAAAAAATTGTAGTTTTTAATTTTCTTTTTTTTAAGAAAATTTGCAATATACTTTTTTAGAGCCCAGCCCAGTTCAAACCCATGACTTTGATTGGCCTGTATTTTAAAAGGTACCCCCAAAAAAGGGATTTTATCTAAGAAACTAAAGTATTCAAAACAGCATTTAGGAAGTTTATTAACCCATTAGGTTTTTCACAGGGATTAAAGCAAAGTGGAGGTGAAATTAAAAAAAATTTACTTTTTTTGCAGATTTTCAATTTTTATCCATTATTCACAAGAATACGGTACATGTGATCAGGGAAATGCAGCTTAACATTGATTCCCCAGATTCTGCTGTGTTCAGAGATATCCCCTATGTGGCCCTAGTGGCTCAACCACAAGCCCCAGAATAGGAGGTGAACCTACCGGACTCTGGGGTCTCATTTTCATTACGATTTTATTTAGGCGCCATTTCAGGTTTGCAGACACCCTAAGGTGCTAAAACTTAATGAACACCCCTAAAATGACCCCATATTGGAAACTACACACCTTAAGAAATATATCCAGGGGTGTAGCGAGTAGATGGACCCAACAGGTGTTTCACAAATTTTTTTAGCGTTAGGCTTTGAAAATGAAAAAAAATATTTTTTTCCAACAATCTGCAATTTTAGCTGAAAATGCTTCATTTTTACAAGTATTCGTGGAAAAAAGTACCCCAAATTTTGTTATGCAATAGGCAATACCCTATATGTGGGTTTAAACTGCTGTTTGGGTGCCTGTCAGGACATATAAGGGAGGGAGTGTTATTTGGGTTTTGGAACGCAGATTTTGGTGGGGCCATGTCGCATTTGCAAAGCCCCCAAAGTACCAGAACAGGTGAAACCTTCCAGAAGTCACCCTAATTTGGATTCAACACCCCTAATGGATCTCATCTAGGGGTGTATTGTGCATTTTGGGTGCACAGGTGTTCCATTGCTTTTTTTAGCATTGGGCCATGAAAATGGGAGGAGAAAACGCAGTTCCGCCATTGTTTTTTGGGCTTCAATTTTGCAGTGTTCACCATGTAGTTTAAGTGACTGGATAACTTTACTTTGCAGGTCGGTACAATTGCAATGATATAAATTTGATATAGTTTTTTATGTTTCATTACTGCGTTTTTATGTTGTTCTATTCTGATAGCCATAACTTTTTTATTTTTCTGTATACGGACCTGATTATGGGCTTGTTTTTTGCGGGATGAGTTGACTTTTTTATTGGTATCATTATGGGGTGCATATGATGCTTTGGTCACTTTTTATTAAGGTTTTTGTGAGGCATTTTGAACAAAAATACAGGAATCCTGGTAGTGATTTTTATTTTTATTTTTACAGCGGTCACCATGAGGTATAAATGACATGCTAGTGTTTTACTCAGCAGGTCGATACGATTACAGCGATACCAAATTTGTTTTTTTTTATGTTTTACTGCTTTTACACAATAAAAACACTGTTGTTCAAAAAGGAAAACACGTTTTTGCATCGTTATAGTCTCAGAGCCATAACTTTTTTATTTTTTTTGTGGAATGAGTTGATGTTTTTATTGCTATCATTTGGGAGGACAAGAGTTTTTGATCAGTTTTAAATCCGTTTTTTGGAAGGCAGGGTGAAGAAAATACTGCAATCCTAGAAGTGTTTTTTATTTTTAACAGCACTCACCGTGCAGTATCCATGACCAGTTAGCTTTACTCTCTGGGTCAATACGATTATGGCGATACCCAATTTATATATATTTTTTTTATTTTGTAGCAAAAAAAAGTGTGTTTTATTGTGTAAACAATATTTATGCATCTCTGTCTTCTGAGAGCCATAACTTTTTTATTTTTCCATATACAGCGCTTGTAAGGCCTTTTTTGTGGGATGAACTGACATTTTTATTGATCCAAGTTTGGCATTTATATGACTTTTGATCGCTTTTTATTCCATTTTATGTGCTGCGGGATGAACAAAAAACTCAATTCTGTGACTTTTCTTTTTTTTTTACGGTTTCATGTAGGGTTTAAATTTAAAACATGTAGATTTATAGGGGAGTCGTTACGCACGGGGCGATACCAAATAGGGTACTTTATTTTTTATTTTTTTGGGGAAATTTGGTGTTTGAAAGGGAAAAAAAAAGGGGTGTGTTTTTTTTTTTTTTTTTTTTGGTTTTGTTTTATTCATTTTTATTTTTTTTCATTTTTAAATTTTTTTCCTTTTTCCCTGGGGATTTGTAACAGCAATGTCGGGCCCTGTTGCCAACACCTGCCCAATGCATTGGGGGGCTGGTGACTTCCCCGGACTACCCGGATCATTAGACAGCATCCGGGGGTCGGGTGAGTGAACGTAGGGCGCAGGCGCCGTTACTGCGGCGGTTGTGGCAGGAGGGCTCACTTCCCTCCCTGCGGTTTCATTATCGTGACCTGAAGGTTGCGATAATAAAGCAAAATGTTAATGTAATGTTGCGGAGTGAGCGGCCGCGGGGATGCTTTTTGGGGCCCAGCAGCATTTTCTGTGGTCCCATGTCGCGATTGTGGGGTCTCACCTGTGACTCGCACAAAAGCCGGGACGTTGCTTTCGTCCTTTGGGAAACGATTGCTAGGTTTTGCTACGAAAAGTGGGAAGGGGTTTGTGGATTAAAGATTTCTTTTTTTTTTTTGTTTTTTGGGGGTTTTTTTGTGGGAATTACTGGAGCGGAATGACATTACCTGCACGACTGGGGTGAGCTGGTTATATGAGACTGTTATATGAGGATGTTTGAGACTTTCTTGATCCTGCTGTTCACAAATAAAAGGGGTAAGTGTGTTCTCACTATATGTAAAATTTCACGTTATTGCCTACTGTATCTAGTGCTGGAAGTGATCATTTTTATGCTTATCTACTGGTGTTTGTCTAATTGACCTATGACCCTAGGGCAGGGGTGTCAAACTCGTTTTCACCGGGGGCCCCTTATCCCTTTTATTTTTTTTTGGGGAGATAAGTGGCTATTAAGCCCCCGTAGATGTTTGTTATATTTCCCTGTAGGTAGATAGGTATTTTTGCCCCCCGTTTCCGATAGTAATTGCCCCTCTGCAGCCGGTAATATGCCCCTATGAAAGGGGATGCCCCCCATAACCCCCGGTCCCGGAGATGCCCTATAGTCCCCCAGTAGCAGGCATTTTCCCCTAGTCCCCCCGTAGCCAGGCAGATGCCCCATGTTTCCCCAGTAGCCAGGCAGAGCCCCCTGTCCCCGAGCCCGGCAGATGCCCCCTAGCCCCCAGTAGCCATGAGATGCCCATTCCCCCAGAGCCCTGCAAAGCCCCTAGTCCCCCCGAGCCCTGAGATGCCCCATGTCCCCCCAGGCCGGGAGTTTCCCCATAGTCCCCCAGTTGCCGGCAAAGCCCCCTAGTCCCCATAGCCGGGATGCTCCATAGTCCCCCGTAGCCAAGCGATGCCCAAGTCCCCAGTAGCCAGGCAGATCGCCATTCCCGTAGCCCGCAGATGCCCGTAGCCAGCAGATGCCCCCGTAGCCCGGCAGATCCCCCTGGCCCCCTAGCCACCGATGCCCATGGCCCAGTGCCACGCAGATGCCCCCAGTAGCCCCACAATCCCCCCTGGTCCCCAAATAGCCGGGAGAAAGCCCCCAGTTTGCCCCCAGTCGCCAGCCAGATGCCCCAGTGCCCCCCCAGTAGCAGGGAGATCCCAGTAGCCCCCTTTAGTAGCCCGGGAGATGCCCCCGGCCCCCCCCAGAGCAGAGATCCCCATTTGCCCCCCCAGTTGGGGCCCGGAATGCCCCATAGCCCCCCCCCCCGAGCCGGCGATGCCCCAAGTAGCCCCCCTCAGTAAACCCCGGGGAGATGCCCCAGTTTGCCCCACCATAGCCCGGCAGATGCCCCAGTAGCCCCCTCGAGTGCCCGGCAGATGCCCCAGTAGCCAAAAGATCCCCCAAGCCCCCCCATAGAAGGGAGATGCCCAGTAGCCCCCCATAGCCCGGCGTGCCCCAGTACAGCAGATGCCCCATACCCCCCCGTAGCCCGGCAGAGCCCCCAGTAGCCCCCCCATAGCCCGGGCAGATGCCCCGTAGCCCCCCAGTGGGCCCGGGAATGCCCCATAGGGGGAGATGCCCCAGTACCCCCCATAGCCCGGCAATGCCCCGTAGCCCCCCCCAGTAGCCAGGCAGATGCCATACCCCCCCAGTAGCAGGCGATGCCCCCGTGCCCCCCCCACAGCCAGGCAGATGCCCAGTTTGGGCCCCCCCCCCCCGTAGAGGGGATGCCCCTAGCCCCGTCAGAGCCCGGCAGATGCCCCCGAGCCCCTCAGTACCAGGGAGATGCCCAGTGCCGGCAGATGCCCCGTAGCCCCTCAGTAGCAGGAAAATGCCCCCGTGCCCCCTCGTACCAGGCAGATGCCCCTAAGATTATAAAAATAAAAAAAAGCTATTACCTCTGTCCGTGGGGCGGGTCCGGTTCGGGAGTGTGTATGGTGTAAGCAGCGTGACGTCACGCCGCTTTGCCCCGGCACCCCCTCCCAGATTCCTCGGCGGCAGAGGGTGCCGGCGAGGAACCCCCGGCCGGGGGGGC
>JAODAL010076654.1:0-13549 GCA_025379985.1 Phyllomedusa bahiana | reverse complement strand
CGTCATCACGCTGCTTACGCTGCACACAGCTCCCAGGGATCTCCTCGGCGGCAGAGCTGCCAGCCGAGGAGATCGAGCCCCCCCTGCATGCTCCCCCTGCGACGCTGATACAGGGGAGGAGACAGGAGGGGAACGATCCATCCCGTCTCCTCCCTGCAGCTGCTGGCTCTGCGCGACTGTTATAAAACAGCCGCGCAGAGCCAGGGGCGATTCTCCCGGCGGGCGAGGCGGGCGTTCCCGGTGCCCCCCTTGGGTGAGCGGAGCCTCGGCGCCCTGGGCAATCGCCCGTCTCGCCCGCCCCTAGGAAGAGCCCTGTTCTTGAGCTAGATATATGTCCAGCAGCCAGTCCCTTGGATTAATGTTCATTACACACACTATAGCACACCCTTTTTGTACTTTGCAGAGAGTGTGTCCAGCTGCCATTCCTTCCTTTTGGAGGACAGGCTCTACTATCATGATAACCTCTTGTAATCCTTGACTCCCTATGGGAGAGGAATTAGCACTTTGTGCCGGGCTTGAAGGGTGCACCTTCACATTCCCTAGTGGTCCACTTACATCTTGAAACTTCTACTCGGCACTTTTGCATAATACACTGCAAGGGGGGGCTGAACATACGGAACCCCTTTCCAGTACTTAGGTCCCACTCTTGTGTCATTAAATTCTGCTGAAAGGGTCGATTGCCCCAGCATTGTCGATTGCCCCGGCACTGACAATGTTGAGACAGGTGCCCTTCCTTCCTGCACTTCCAACACTGCGAACCACGTCCTCGGGACATCGCTCTATGTTCTCTCTGGACAAAGCGTTGATCCCCATCATCTGGCACTGGGACCACCCAGCAACTTCCTTTTTTTTTTTAGTAGCTCCTCCATTCTTTTGATAGCTTCTTCCAGTATGTTCAGATGGGTTTCTATTGTATTTTCCCAAATCTGGGCCACCTTTAATTTTAGCAGCTCTGGTAAAGTCTCTAGCTGTTCTTCCTTTTCTAGGGTTATAGCCTCCTTCAGGACTTGATGCAGTGATAGTTGTGGGTCTAACTTTACACATTCCCTCAATGGTCATTTCAAAGGCTGACTCCGTATTACCAATAAAAACTGGTCTCGCAGCAGTACCTATACATTGATAAAGGGGGCAAGTCCCTCCTATTCTTTCCTTTTCAGTGTGACCATAATCTCTTGTAGTCCATTTGCAAATTGGGACAGTGTCTCTCCTTCTTGTTGGTGTCGGGCAAAGAATCTCTTCTATAGCACGGTTTTAGAAGACACATCCCCAAAAACATTTTCCAGCAGGTATATGATCTATTCAATGCTCTCACTCTGTCGTGCAGGTCTGAGCATGACAGTTTTTCGAGATTCCCCGTCCAATGTGTTGAATGTCAGCTCAGCATTCATATGAGGCACCACATTGCACAGGTGGGCCACCCCTTCCAGTCTCTCCTTCCAATCTTCCAGCAAGACATTTCTCCCATCGAACCGGTGTAAGTGATTTAACAATGTGCCCGCTGGTGCTGAGGGCAGACTCTGGCTCCCTGATCTGTTGGCTTCTGCATATGCCATGTCTGACTCCATCCTGCCAACTTACGCCACTCGTAATGTGCAGAAGCTAGACTAGTCACACTTATTCCTATGAACTGAAGGATTTACTGAATTTTCTTATTTCTCTTAAACAGATTTTACATAACACACGCTTGTAATGAAATATAGAAGAATATATAATGGTTCAGCACTACCCTTAACTACTGTGGTGCCCATTGCCAGAAATCCATCCACAATCCATATAACCAACGGCACCCACAGATTTTCTTGATGCAATTAAGAAAACTTTATTCTTCCATTAATGTTAATCACAGTATGCAAAATCAGAACAAAATCCGGGTGAAGTTAGTAAACATATAACATATTATTCATAGAGCATGACCTATGCTCTATGAATAATATGCTCTATGAATAATATGTTATATGTTTAATAACTTCACCCGGATTTTGTTCTGATTTTGCATACTGTGATTAACATTAATGGAAAAATAAAGTTTCTTAATTGCATCAAGAAAATCTGTGTGCCGTTGTAATGAAATATATACAACAATTGTGTATTGATGGCCTAAAGCCCAAGGACACAGTATGTCTTCGGCCGTACGCCATGGGACGGGAATCTCCCTCTCCATCCACACAGATTCTCTTCCAGTTATATTGATGTTGCTCATCCTCCAATTACACCATAACCCAGTTTTCTTTTGATACTTTTTTCCAGGCCTTCTCACTGTTTATATTTCTTGGGTTTTGGGTCTTGTTGTACAATCTCGCTTTTTTTTTATTTATTTTTTTTAATATTTTATTTCACAGATGCAGGGTATAGATACAACCGGAAATACAATACTGTGAAATCTCAATCCAATACAGCGTTTGTCCAAGACATGACATAATCATAACACTTTCACAAATATAGCATATAATCGTAATGAACAGTAATAAAAAGAAAAACATTCAATATAAATATTTAGTTAAACCCCTGCTCCGGAGTTTTTTTTTATTTTCTCCCTTACCCTCCTTCCCATCCCCCCCCCCCCCTTGAACTATTAATCCAACAGTACTCTCTTGTTCCCTAAATATCGATCTCCAGTCTTCCCAGTGTACCCTTTAACTGTTCTGTCAAGTAGAAATCCGTAAATCTAAAGTGTTCCATCAGCTCCCTTATTTCCGAAGAACTGAAAGTGCTAGTGATATAGGGCTTCCATTTCTTGAAGAACTTTTTCGAACACCTGTCCTTATCCCTTTCTGTATCCAGACGCTCCTTAAAGAACATGCCCCTGAGACACTCGAGAACCTCCGACATATCTGGTACTGAAGGCTTAATCCAGTGTCTCAGAATGCACCGTTTTACCGCTTAAAGCAGGATGTGTATCCCTTTATCTGTTACAAGAATCTCTTTTGCATCCTCACTCCTAATTTCCCTAACTATATAGTGAAATAAAAGACTCTGAGGTGTAATGGGATTGTCAACCTTCCAGATGTTCCTCACCAAATTCAGAACATTTTTCCATGTAAGCTCTATTTCTGGGCACGACCAAAGGCAATGGAACAAGTCCGCCTTGTCCAAGTTACATTTGGGACTTTTAGTCCAGTATTGAGAGTTGGCCTTATATGGGATGTTAAATGCATAAATGGCTCTTTGAGCAATTCTAAACAGCAACTCCCTCCATTGCACATTAGCCGTGGCCTGTCTTACAATATCGAGTCCTTTCAATATCTTCCTAGAAATATCTACGTCCTGTAGTATATTTTCCCAGGTTTTGAACATAGTTTGGGTGACTCCTAGCGCTTCTGACCTGTGAATGATGCTATAGATCCGAGATAACAGACCTCTTGACCCGTCGATCTTCCAAAAAGCCATAAAACCTTCAGATTCTCCTAGCACTCTCAGATTAGCTACCTTAGACTTGTAAAAGTTTTTAATCTGTAAATACTGAAATATCTGTTTATGACCCAAATCAAATTTGTCGTTAAATTGTTCCCAAGATAGCAACTCTCCCTCCTTACTGGAACAATCTCGCTTTAGCAGCCAAATCCCACTAACTGCCTTTGGCTAGGTCTACACATCAAACGTCAAAATGCCATCCAAAATCCGGCAGCATTTTGACATTTGCTGGACTGCGGCTGTGTTCAAAAACCGTGGTTGGTTTTCGGATTTGCCGTCAGCTCCGCACAATTGAATGTAAGGGAATCCGTCAGCAATCCGGTGGAATCTTGCGGAATATGCAACATGTTGCATATTTTCCCGGATTTTAAACATGATGGTAAAACATCCGTGCTGTGTAAACTACAGCATGGATTTTTTTATTTCTGTCTATGCAGTACAGTGTACTGTCGGATTTTTGGCAGATTCAAAATACTGAATCCACCGAATATCCTACGGTATTTCTGTGCTGTGTAGACGTAGCCTTTCTGTTGCTCTCTGAGCTCTTGTAATTACCATTTGTCCCTTCAATGTACTTGCACCATCTATTTGGGGGAGCTGGTGCAGGCCCAGCCGATAGAAAAGTATAAAAGCATACACCTTATCCATTATATCCAATTCCGCAAAGCTTTTCTAGGCTTCTTTTTGAAAATTTGTTGCGCAAGTATTTTCCCTTTTGGGCCTCCAAATATGCCTTTTAGAATCAGTATCCGGACATGAAGTATGAGCTATCTCCCACCTACCAATTAAGTCTCAAGTGAAGAGCTTAGCTACCATAAGTTGAAAAGGGCCTGCTTTAAATTTAAAACTCCCCTCTGCTGCCTTTTAAACTTCCCATTCATAAAGGACTAGAGGTACCCCTTGGCCCCCCATTTTTTCCATTTCTAAGTACATTTGCCTCCCCGACGGAACCCCCCAGCCCCTTTAAATTTTAAATTCCAACTCTGGAGGCAAAATCAACTGGCTAAATAATTATCTAAATTATCTCTAATGGGGCATGATCTGAGATGCCTCTTGAAAGATACTCCGCCCCCGAAAACTACGGTAATATTTCTGTGCTGGCAAACACCAAATTAATCCAACAGAAAGAACTGCCAGCAGGCAAAAAACAGGAAAAATGTCTATCATCGGGGTGAAGCCAGCACCAAAGTTCCATCAACACATATGCACTAGCCCAATTTAATACAGCCTTATTCTGTGTTGGTGGAGGGTGTAACCTATCCAGGATCTGGTTTAGCATGACATTAAAATCCCCTAATAAAAGGGAACATATGGGTCTAGCGAGATCTTACTCATTATATTGTTCAAAACTGCTTTTAAGAACGGAAGCGGGGCATAAACACCAGTCACCAGATATTCTTTACTTCTAATCAAAACATGAAGCATAACATCTCTGCCCCCTTGGTCAAGGTGCAAATTTAGAAACTGGAACGGTAGTGCCATGCTCACCAAAATCGACAGCCCCCTGTCATAATTAGAATATTGTTACAGGCCCGCAGCCCATTTGGGGGAGGGGGACCTGGTCCCTCTCCCCGTACCTGCCAGGGCGAGTGGCGCCCTCCGCTTGCCCGGGGTGGGGCTGATCATATTGGCCGGGAAACTTACTGACCGCGCTCCTCTCTTCAGCACTCCTCTGCCCGGGTGGTTTGGGGCACTCCCCTGCGTGCCAGCTTTTTTGAAGTTAAAGGGCCAGCGCGCTGCTAAATTGGGTTTTTGGCGGTGCTGCCCTTAAAGCCGGGGCACCTCCCTTTGTTTTTCCCTGCCGGGTCTTTAGTTCATTGTCCGATTTTTAATTTTAAAAAACATTCCAAAAGCCCCCGCTTCGTTACTGTGTACCGGCCACGTGGAACTACACCAGCCCCAACTAAAGATGAGCACTGTTAAAAAAAATGTATTTATGGTTTTGTGGGGGGTTTTGTGTTGGGATGTAAGTCTCTATCAGTTTTTTCAATCGAAAAGACGAAATTTTTGCCCATTTTCCCTGGGGAAAAAAGCTCGACTCAGTGAGGTTTTGGGTGGGGGAGCTTTTGAGAACACATTTTTCCCGCTCTTTCCACAGATTCCCCCCCCCCGTTTTGGTTTCGGTCTGGGAACTTGAACGGGGCCTTTCAAAAACCCCTAGATACTTTATTTTTTGCCCTTCCATTGTAGATTTTGTTTTATTTTTTGGGAACATTGTCTTTTTGGGAAGAAAAACCCCTCCGTCCCAAAAATTCATTTCCAGACTCCAACATTTTTTTTCCCGGGAAAGGGGCCCCTGTTTTTGGCACCATCCATCCCCCCATAAATTTTTTAAAAACCAAATTTTTCCCCGCCCCCTGCGGGAAAAAAAACCCCCAGACCATGATGCGCCCCCACCATTTTTGACAGTGGGTTTGGGATTTTCCGGGGGAAATTAAAGGCTGTTTTTGCATTTATGCCAAACATATCTTCCCACAGCCGGCGCCGCCCCCCGGGCCCGGGGGCTCCGCGGCCCGCACCCGGGCCCCCCCTCCCGGGGGGCCCCCCGGGGGCCGGGGTGCCGCCGCTGTCCGGGGGAAGAGTGGGGGGTTTTCTCCCGTCTCCCGGGATTTCCTTTACCCCCGTTTCCCTGTGCCCCCCGGGCCCTCTCCCGGGCCGGGGCGCGGGCCCCTGTGCCCTTAAGGCCGCGCCCCGGTCCTCTTTTTCCCGGGGGGTTTTAAAGGGGCCCAGCGCCCTAAATTTATTGGCAAATTGCCAGGCTTTTTCCCCCTACTTTAAGGTTATTTCCCACAATCACCCCCTTTTTGCTGGTCTTTTGCCCCTGCCCTAAAAACCCTTTCCCCCAAGAGCATACTCCCCCGCCTTACCCGGTCCCAACCCCTCCAAACGTTTCCCCAACTCCGAACCTCCCCCCCTGCCCCAAAACCTTCCTCCCTTTGTCTCACCCGAACCTCCCCGCCGCCCTAAATTTCCTCTGCCCACGACACGACTCTCGGACACGATTCGGGTACCACGCGCCCCCCGGGCTGCCACCAAGCAAAAAGGGTCACGCAGGGGGGCCCGACCGGGTGGGCCCCCCCGCCGAACCCAATCCATCCCGCTTTGGGGGGCGGGCTCGGTAAAAAACCGGGGGGCACTTAATTCCTTTCCCCCCTGGCTGGCTTGGGCTACACCGTTTGCGGTGGCCCCGGCGACCCACTACCCCGCCGTTACGGGTTAATCCACCATGGATCCCGCCAAGGTCCCGCCAAGCACCGGGAATTTTTCAAACGTTTGGTTTCCCAAAATCGAAACCAAATGGGCCACAAAAAGGGTCAGCAGGGGGGCCAGCTTCCCCCCCCCAAATGATGGGGCATCCCCCTTCCCCGCATCCCAGCAGCAGCCCCCGCCCCCGCCGGGCTTTTTCCCTTCCCTTCTTCGCTTTTCCTTTTGGCCAGGGGGGGCCCCAAAGCTTCGGTTTTCCTCTACCCCCCCCCCCAGCTTTCCCGGGGGATCCCAAGCTCGGCCGGGTTCTTTACCATGTTAAATTTCACGGGGAGGAGGGGGTTTCATTTTTCCCTCGGAGAGGCCCCAAAGGGGGCTTTTGTGGTGACCCCCAACTTTCCCGGGGAAGGCTCTGGTTTGGGGCAACCCCCCTCTAGGACAGGAACACCCTTTTACAGCACCTACAAACCTTCCCCCCAGGAAAATTCCGCACCGTCTTCGGGAGCCGGCCCGGGTTTTCCTCCCCCGGGAGACCGCCCTCTTAAACCTTCGTCGGGGCGACCCCCTTCTGTGGGTGACTATGCGGTTCAATTCCGTACCCGGGCTTGGGGAGCTCGCTTTGGAAAAAGGGCCCCCTCTGCGCAAACCTAAAAAAGGGGTCGGGCCAGCAGGGTAAAAGACGCTTTGGCAGAAAAGAAACCCCTCCTCCCTGAACATTTTAATTCTTTTTTTGCCACCCCCAAACCCCAGAAAAAAAGGTTTCGTAAAGAGGCAGGGGGACCCTTCCCGCCAAAAAAAGAAGGCTCCCTCGTCCCCCTCGGCGGTTTCACCCCGGGCCCTGTGTTCCACTTTCCCTCCAATTCCCCCCCGCCCCAAACCGCAGGGGAACCGACCCAAGGGACCGGGCCCCCACTTAACAGGGGGCAAAAAACCCAAAAACCCTTTCGTCGACAGAAAACCCAATGCCCTTTTTCGCCACCCGGGCCCACTTCCCAGAATTAAACCCTTCGTCCTCGCCTCCGGGAAACGCCCCAAACCTGGTGGGTTGGGAGAGGGGGCCAAGGTCCCAGTTTTTCCTCCCAACTTTATGACCCCAGGGGAGGTGCTTCTGATGCTGGTCCTGCTTCCCGGGATTTCTCCTTTCCCCGGGGTTTTTGGGGCCCTGCCGGAATTTCCCATTTTTGGTTTCATTTGGAAAAACCCCCGTCCCAAAGCTTCCCCAAATTTTTCCGGGCGGGAAAGGAAGCCGCTGCTTATCCCCCCTGGGTCGGGGGACCCTTCCCACGGATCCCATCCATTAAAAAACCCCGGGTTTATCTCCGTGGGGGGGCTCTACAAAAAAGAAAAATTTATTTTCCCAAAACGCCGCCCCCGTGCTCCTCGGCACCCCTTTTGGGCTCCCCTGGCTGCAAAGCCCCACGCCCCAAACGCTCGTTTGGGAAGAAAACGAACCCCTGCATTGGGACCAAAATGCCAAAACCCGATTTTGGGAGGCCCCCACCCCGGGTCCCTACCACTTCTCCCCCCCCCCGCTTGCCCAAGCCTTTTGCCGGGCCCCCGGGCCCCGAGAAACCGGGTTTTTTTGGCAATGTTCCCGAGAAACGGGTTGAGAAGGCTCCCCACCTACATCGCCCCAAGGACTGTCCCAAGACCCCCTTTCCCCCGGAAAAAAGCCTCCAGGGGGCCCGGGTCTACCCCTTCTTGCCCGAGACCCGCCAAATGGGGCTTCCCTTTACAAAAGAATTTGGGGCAAAAGGATTCATACGCAAGTCCTCCCCCTTCCCCCCGGGGCTGGTTTTTTTTTTTTTTGGGGTCCAAAAAAAGGGGAACGGTCTTTTTCGGGCCGTTATAGATTACGGGGGGCAAAACCCCGATCACGGTGAAAAAACCGTACCCTTTAAAACCCCATATCGGAGCTCTTTAAAATCGCCCTTCCGTGGGACCCAAAGGGGTTTTTTTTCCAAAATTTGGGGACCTGCGCGGTGCCTATAACCTCTTTTCAGAACCCCCGGGGGGGGACGAGGGGAAAAAACACCCTTTCCCAACACCCGGGACCCCCTTTTCCCGAGCCCTTTAATCCCCTTTTTGGGCAAAGGCAACGCCCCACCCCGTTTCCCAGGTTTTCCCTTTAAAAGACTTTTCAAAAGATTTGCTGTAAAACCTGGGGTCATGTGTCCTGGCCCAAAATTTTCTTTTTTTCCCCCCTGACGCAAAAACCCTCATCGGTACAAATACGGCCAAGGTCCTGCACCCCCAGGGAACAATCGCCTGTACCCAAGGGTTTGGAGAAATGCCCGGTTCCACCGGGCCCAAAGCCTTCCTTTTCCTGGGGTTTCAAAGTCTCCGACCGGGGTCTGAAAGTTTAACCCAGCTAACTGTCCCGCATCCGCAGGGGCCACCCCTTTGGTCCGTCTTGGGGGAAAATTCTACGTTTTCCCCCGGGGTTCGAAAACTTTTTCCGCAGTTTTTTTCCCCCACTTCTCTTCGTGGGGCCCTCCCATCGGGGCCCTCCCCCCCAAAGGGAATGGCCAACCCGAAAAGGTTGGCCCCCCGTCACTGGGGAAAAACCCTTCTCCTAAACTGAAAAGGGCGTTTTTTTTCCCGGCTCCACCCGGGTTTTCATCCTGATCCATTAGGCCCTTTACCTTTGGAATTTGGACCCCTTCCCCTTTTGGACCCGGGGGGGCCCCGGACCAAAAAGGCCCCCTAAAGCAAAAATGTTTTTTTGGTTTTTTCCCAGGCCCCTTTCTCCCCCCGGCTAAAACCAAAACTACACCAAGAGATCCAAAGAACGCGGGCCATAAAATTTTGGCATTTAGAGGATGGCACTTTTGTTTGGGGGGGGGCCCGGGCCCCCTTTGAGTTTCCTTAGGGGCCCACAAAAAATCTTCAGAAACCCCCCAGACGGCCCACGCCTGAATCCTCGCCGGGCCCGGGGGGTCTCTTTTTTTCTTTTCCGTTTTAAAACTTCGGTTTTACATTTCCCCGGGCCCAGCCGGGGAGCCCGCAAGGCTGATGCCCTCTCCCCACCCCTCTAAACGTCACGGGAAGAAAAAACCTGTCCCCCCAAACCCACATAAATTGTTTTCCCGAACGGTTTGATCCCCCGTGGCTCCGGGGGAAACCTTCGGGGGGCCCCCAAACCCAAAGGCAAGACCTACGTTCGCCGGGCGCCCCAAGGGGAAATTCGGGGTTTTTGGGGGCATAGTTTTTTCCTTTTGGCTGGTCCCCCGGCAAAACGAAAGCCCCATCCCCCCATCTCACGCCAACTGGTGCCGACCCTGCCCCCAGGACGCCCAAGATTTTTGGTTTCTCCGCCTGTGACACATGTCCCCGGGAACCAATTTTTTCCTACGCCATCCCCCCTTTGGGCCTCTTAATCCCTCTCCCCAAACCCCAAGTCCCCAGGGACAAAACATGGGCTTTGGACTTCATTCGGGCCCCTTTCCCACCCCCCCTTAGGGAAATTCCGGGCCCATCGGGTGGTCCGGATGGGCTCAAAAATTCCCCCATTTCCCGGCCATTTCCCCCGGGTCTTCCCCCCGGCTCCTCAACTGGGGGGACATTTTTTTTCCACCATATTTTTGGGTTTTGCATGGAAAAAACCCTCGCAAAACCCGTTCTGATCGGGGTTTTCCAAATTTGTCCCCCAATTTTTTTGGGGGGGCCCCTGTTTTTTCCGTTTAAAAAGGGTTTAAAAATTGGACTTTTCTTCTCCTCCCCATCCCCAACGAAGGGCAAAGGGGAGGGGGGTTGAATCAGAAATTTTGGCGAAAACCTCCCCTTTCGTTTCCGGGCCGTCAGGACAACTGGGCCGAGCTGTTTCCCCTGGGCTGAATTCTCCTACAACCCCCGGGATTTCTAAATCTACGGGCGTTTCTCCTTTCCCCCTTGGGGTCTCGGTCCGTCACCCACCCCCCCCCCCCCCCCTTGGCTATGATTTTCCGGGATTTTTCCCCCCCGGGGACGCCCAAAAAAGTACTGGAAAATTAAAGACCATTTGGCGGGAAAAGACCCCTTCCTTTTTCCCCCGGGGCCCCAACCCGCATGAAACCCACCCGACAAGAGAAGACCCCCGCCCCCCCAACTTTTCCAAACCCCTGGAAAAAGGGTTTTGGCTCTCTGCCAGACACTACCCTAAAGGGTCCCCAGCTACAAATTGGGCCACATTTTTTGGGGCCTTTAGAGTGCCCGCAGAAAAAATCCAGTGTGCTAAAAAACCTTTCTACCCCCTTCTCTTGGGAAATTCCAAAGCCTTCCACGCCCCCCTCCTTAACCCTCTGGTCCTAAACCGTTCTCCCAGAGGACCCGCTCTCCATCTCCTGTGCGGAACCCTCCTGATGTCTTTGAAGGAAGGACATTTTAAGCATGAAAACGCGGGGGGCGATTTTTTCTTGTTGTTTGGGAGGGGTTTCCCCCCCCCGAAAGAGGCCCTGGAACCCCGGAATCCAATTTTCCTAAACCCAAAACCCTTATCCATAAGTTTCTTAAAGCCTAAAAAAAAGGGTAACCAAATGGGGGGTTTCCTTCACGGCCTGCCCGCCCCCCGGGGCCCGGGGGCCGCGGGCCCCATCCCGGGGCCCCCTTTCCCGGTCCCCCCGGGGGCCCCGGGTGCCCCCGCTGGGCCTGGGGAAACGACCCCGGGGGGCTGCGTCTGCCGGGGCCCTTACCGACCGCGGCTCCTGTCCGCCGCCCCCCTTCCTGCCGGCCAAAGGCGCGCTTTGGCCTGTGTCCTGAGGCGCCCCTTTGACAGGGGGTTTGTTCCCGGGGTTTTTAAAGGGCCACCCCTGATTATTGGCTAATTGCCGGGCCTTTTTCCCCCTATTAAAAGGTTTCCGTCCCACAATCACTCCTTCCCGGAAACCTATTTTTGCCCCCGGCCCTAGAGAAAGCGTTTCAAAAGCAAACCTCTCCCTTTTCCCCCTTTCCCCGTGTACCAACCCCCCTCCTACGTTTCTAAACTCCGAACCTCGGGCCGCCTCCCCCCCGGACCTTCCTGCCTGTCTACAAACCACAAACCTCCCCCCGCCTGCCCTAAACCTTTTTTCCTGCCCCCCAAGACTACGCCCTTTTCCGGACAAACGTTTCCCTGACCAACGCTCCCACCTGGGCTGCCCACCCGCAAGAAAGGGCACGTCGGGGGGAAACGACCTGGTACCCTTTCCCCGCCGCAGCAAGTCCTTCCCGCTTTTGCGGCGGGCTCGGTAAAAACCCCGGGGGCTACTTAGTTTCCCGCCCGGGGGCAAAGATAACCGTTCCCTTTGGTCCGGGATCCAAAAACCCAAACCGTTACAATATCTTTTTTGGCATTGGGCCCAAAAAAAATTTTTGGTTTTTTCCATCTGCCCAAGAGCACCTTTTTTCCACTTTTTTTGGTGTCCCCCCGACTTTGGCCAAATTTTAAAACGAGATTTTTTTATGGATTTTCTTTTGAAAAGGGCTTTCTTCTTGCCCCCTTTTCCCAAAAAGGCCAATTTTTTGCAGTTTTCCCGACGGGTTTGGGTTGCCTTTTGGACAACTCTCCCCAACCTCAGCTGTAATCCCTGCTTTTAATCCAAGTGATCAGGCCCCTTTTGGCCCCTGCATCTCTAAAAACCCCCTTCCCCCTTGCTTGAGAGGGAAATTTTAAAAGGGGGACGGCCCGTTTTCTTGGAAATTTTGCAGGGGTCTGATACTCCCCATTTAAATATGATCGCTTGCACAGGCTCCAGGATGTTTTTAAATTTTGAAAATTTTTTTACCCAAATCGGGTTTTTTAAACTTCTCCACAACAGTATCACGGCCTCCTTGTTTTCCTTGGGATGCCCTCCTTAAACAGAACCCGGGGAACTATCACAGAGCGGGTGCATTTATATGGGTTTGATTACACACAGGGGGATTATTTTATCATCATCAGTCATTTTGGAAAACTTTGATCATTCAAGATCCTTACTATTTCGGAGTGAGTTTGCTGAAACTGAAAGAAAAGGGGCCGAATAATATTCCTTTTTTTTTTTTTTTTTTACAAAAATTTCAAATATCCCAAAAAATTTCGTTCCCCTTTCAATTTTGTCCCATTGTTTTTGATTCTTTCCCAAAAAATTAATATCTTTAGTTTGAAACCCGAAGTTTGGCAAAAGGTTGAAAAATTTAAGGGCCGAAAATTTCGCAAACTGTACTGTGTCAGTAACCATGGTTACGCGCTAAGTTTTCCTCCCCACCAAACCATTCCCTTTCCCCCCCCGAAAACCAGGGCTGCAGATCTCCTGCTTATGCCCCCTAGTGGGAAACCCTGCCCAAAAATGCCCAAGGTCGCTCTGCCACGTTTTTTTTGAAAATAATATGTTTTTGTCTGTATAAATATATAAAAAATATTGTGTGGTCCCGAATGTTATACTTTATTTTTCATAAGCGGCCCGGGTGTGGCAACAGGCGGGACTTTTGTTCCCCAATGCTGAGTGGGGAAATACAAATACCAGCATACCACACTAATAGCCTTCAAAACTTAAAACAATGTATTTTGGTATGCTGATCTTTTGAACAAGTCCCCCGCCCTGACTGCCACACTGGACAGTCTTATGTAACATAAAGTTAAAAAAATATAAAATTTGACTGTGAGGGCCCCTGTGTTTTTTAAAATAAGTTCAACTTATGTGCTCCAACACGTGCACAGTAAATGGAGCCCTTGGATGTCCTACACTGTCCTAACAGTGAGGGTGAGGGGGGCACACGGGAGGTGTTTGGGGCCCGGGGCGTCTCTCTGCTCTTTTCCCGATGTTCCCCTGTGGCCAAGAAGTGGACCCCTGGGGGGGGTGGGCCCGCGGGGTTGAGCAGACGTGTGCGGAGGGAGCTCGATAGCCACTCCAAAAACCGGGTCAAACAATCCTCTGAGACACAGAATCACCAGATCACTCTACTAAAGGGCGCTACTGAACGGAAAATTTTAAACCCTTCC
>JAODAL010076653.1:0-13549 GCA_025379985.1 Phyllomedusa bahiana | reverse complement strand
AATTACACCCCGCAATTTTACGCCGGACTTCGGGAGCTTGCGCCGACCCCGTGGGGTGGAGGGGTCGGCAGTCTGCCAGCCCCATAGACATTCATTACTAGCGGCGCGTATTCGCCACTAGTAATTGACATGTCACTTATCTCCCCCCTGTACTGTACGAGCGGGGAGAAGAGGCATAATCCATAGTTCTCTTTGAGAACTGTGGATTACCGTAATGACTGGGTGTATCTCGCCCCGTATTGAGTGCAGTACGCCGCAAATACGGGCCAATACGTCCCAATTTTAGCCGTGTGAACATAGCCTAAGACTTTCTTTCTTTGTTGCCCTTAGCAACCAATCAGAGCTTTCCTTTCATTTTTTTCAGAGCACTTTATGAAATAAAAGGGGAACTCTGGTTGCTATGGGCAACAAGGAAAGTCTTAGGATATGTTCACACGATGTACTGCGTCGCGTACAGTGCTACCGCAATATATTGTGTGTTTCGGGAGCTCGCGCTGATTAGCCCGCCAACCCCAAAGACATGCATTACTCGTGGCGCATAATCACCGCAAATTATTGGCATGTCACTTATCTCCCCTCGCGTACAATACAGTCGTATTGTATGAGCAGGGAGAGGAGGCGTAATCCATAGTTCTCTATGAGAGCTATAGATTACCATAACTATGGGGCGCATTTCCCCGCTTTTTTCGCACAGTACCCAACGAAATACGTGGCGAAATGTACCCCAAAATAAGCCGTGTGAACATACCCTTAGACCTGGACAGTTTTAATACATGTGGCCCCAAGTGTTTTCTAACCAGAAATTAAAACAAGCATTTCTTAAGAAATGGATCCGCAAGCACATACGTAGTTTAGTCATATTATTATGACTACTTTCTACCTTCAACAAGGCCCGAACTTCGCTCATGAAAGAAGTCACATTTTGTGAGCTGGCTTGGTAGTATATAAAGTGTGTGATAGGCCATCTGCACACATATCCCTCGCAGCTGTCATGAGTAAAAGGGGCAATTTGTCAGAGTTGCAAAAATGGCTGTTGGGCAAAGGATGGCAGTATTTCTGGTACTGCGTAGCTTGTGACCTGTTCACATGCCGCTGTAGTAACAGTGTATTGTGCCATTGATGTGAAAGATGAACATCGGCTAATGGGTGTGCAAGGCTGGACTGACACTGGAGCAGTTCACCACCAAAATGAATCAGGGAGCTACAAAACTTGTGGCTAAAACATCAATTCAACGAACCCCCACTGCTCTGAAGTAGATCTTCCAGCAAGATGATGCGACAGGTCATACAGCCAGAAGTGTTCGACATTAGTTGGACTTTTGAGTACTACTCTGAGCCCCTAATTGCCCAGAGTTCAACCCACTAAAGCTTCTTTCGGACCACCTTAATGGTCGTGTTCCCTCTATGGATAAGCCCCAGACACCCTCCAGATACACTGCAGTCAGCCTGGCCCTGGAGACCTATGACAACTTACCAGGACATTGAGTCACTCCCAGCCTGTCTAGCTGCTGTGCATGCTGCACGCAGATATTAGCTGCTGGTCATAAAAATGTGACTTGACTGTACATATAACCTTCATATTAAAGCATGACCAATATATTATGTGGATCCTATGTTTTAGATTGATCCTCTGATCAAGAGACACTGAGTGAGATTTAATAAGATGGACATTTCTTAACCCCTTAACGACCGCCCACTGACTTTTGGCATCAGCTGGTGCGGGTCGTTCGTCTACAGCGACGTCTTTTGGCGTCGCTGTAGACTTCGGGGTTTGCGGCGCCCGGCGCCGCAACTGCGCTAGGATCGGGGCTTTACTACACAGCCCTGATCCCAGAGCATCTCCTGCAAGCACCGGGGAGCGGAGAAAACCTCCGCAACCCGATGCTTTAATCCTTTGATTGCGGCGGTGCGTTACTGCAGCGCAATCGAAGGGTTTCCCGCTCTGTCGGGTCATCGGAACACCGGGTGACCCGACAGAGCTCGGGGAACGGCTGCACAGTCAGCTCTGGGGACCTAGAGTGGCCCCGGAGCTATCTGTGTAAAAAAGCCAGTGATCAGGCCAGCCTGTGTGCTGTCCTGAACACTGCCTGTGTCAGACTGACACAGATTATCAATGTATTAGCATATATGAATATGTAAAAGTAACACAGTTCTCCCTTCATGGGATTAAACAAAAAAAGTAAAAAAAAAAAAAACATAAAAAGAATAAAAAAATTAATAATAAAATAAAAATAAATATTTAATAAAAATTAATTGTGCATAAATTACATACCAAAAAAACCTACACATATTAGGTATTCCACATGATCGTAATAACCTGTAGAATTAATCTAACAAGTTTTTTATGTGTTTAAATATGAACAGTGTAAAAAAACAAAAAAAACAAAAAAAAAAAACCCAGCAATTATTTATAAGTGAACTTAAACCTATTCCCCCCAAAAATACAACTTCTCTCGAATAAAAAGAGGCCTCATCCAACTGCTCATTGAAAGAATAAAAAAGTTACAACTGTTGAAACGCAAGGGGACAAAAACTAAAAAACGTTCTGGTCATTTAAATACTTTAAAGGGGTTTAAAGGGTTTTGCCACGATTCATTTCATAGTCCTGCCTCCAGCCTCCCGCTCTTCAGCTCTGTTGCTCAGAATGGGGGTGTGTGATTTTTTGGTTCATATCATGTGACCCAGCAGGATGACATCACCAGGCCCTTTTCCCCCTTAGTCAAAGAAAGGTCTGTTTATATAAAGCATTGGGGGTAGCTGAGAAGTAAAGTTTTTGCCTCCAGGCACAAGGGTCTCAAGTTCAAATCCCTGCAGGAACCAAACCTGTGGATTTTATTTCTCTTTATCAATGCACAGAGGTCATTGAGGTTTCTTTTTTATTTATTTGCACTGTTTGACTAATTACTAAGGAATACAGAGGACAGGAGTACAATGGCAGCACCTGGAGTTTGAACACTCAGTAGCTGCCTTAGAGGAGAGGTGATGTCTGACCAGGAGTGAGGTGCTCTCAGCCCTGGTTGTATCCTCTGGCAATGAGCTGTAAACAATGGCTCACTAAAGGAGCAGCTAAAACAAAAATGGTGCAGAATTTTTAATAATAATGAATGGTGAAAATGTTTATTTCATTTGCAAGCTTCCCACGTCAATTTTACTTTGTGGCAAAACCTCTTTAATCCATATGTTGGAGTAATTTACACTCTGTAATTTACTGCATGCCTCCTAATAAACTTTGGCTGTAGTTTTCAGAAATTCCAATGTATGTATGCTTGCCATGAGGAGGCATAAATTTGTGCTATAATTTACTCGAATTTCTTTCATAGGTATTGGTTGGAACAGTGAAAGTTAACCTCTCCCTCCTTGTTAACCCTGCCTACTTTTCATGCAGCTTATGAAAAGTGGAGTGAGGAAAGACAAGTTGCATTAGTAATATTTAGGCTATGTCTCCACGGCATAGCAATACATTCGTATTTTCAGCGCTTTTAAGATTTTAGTGCGATCATTCAGGCAGCCCCACAGACTACAATAGAAAAAAAGACCTGTAGTTTCCACAGGTCATTTTTTTTCTACAATTGTCTTTCGGTGCCAGCGTATTATACAACATGTTGTATAATATGCCAGTGCTTTTAGTTTTCTCGGCATCATCGCATACAATTCAGTTGTATGGGCGACGTAACCGACCCCGTTTTTTGCGCAAAACGTGACAAAAACCATTGTCCTGCATCAGGATACTTTCACACAGGGCATTTTTGGTGCATTTTTTTTTTTTCCCACCGGAAATCCACAGCAAAGAAAAAAAAAAAACGCACCGAAACACACTACATCAACATGGATATCTTTTTACATCACTTCATCTGATTGAGCTTTAGGTAAAATGTTATATTAAAATGGAGATACATTTGAGTTCTAGAGAGTAGACAGATTTTATGTCATTATTTTAGCATCCTACATCCAGATCTCATACCGTATAGTGTAAATCGGTGTATTTAGGTAGTGCATTGTTTCTTTAATTTGTGGGATTTATAATGCCTAAATGAAGGACAAACAAGCAGTACTTGGGGATCCTCAAATTAATGAGAGTGAAATCCCTACATGATTAAAGTCAGTGCTTTGATCTTAATGGTTTGATTCAGTTGTGCAATTTATTCAACCTTGACTATCACAAGTACCGGATTTACATTTCAGTAGCCTTAGGGCAAAAAAGACTAGTGTGTTAGCACCCTCTTGTTAATAAAATCCTACTAAAAACCATATCCAGTATGCAAATAAAACAGGTACAATTAATCTGAAATACATTTATATTAACAAAGAACCATATAAATACTCTACAGCACATGTGCTCTATAAAAGTACTGAAGAAAGCTCACTCGAACATCTATAATGTTATTATTTCTAGGTAATCCCTCCCTTCTCCCTAGGCACTAGTGTCCTATGCCTAATAGAACATCTGGCCCTGACTTGTACCTGTGAAAATCACCATTAAGACCCTGTTGTGTGGCAGCTTACATAAGGCATGGCAGGAGGAATCCCTGCAGGAAGCCAACTGATTGACCTAAAAGTGACCACTGGAGCCTAAGGCCGTGTTCACACGGCTTATCCCGACGGATTTGTGAGCCGTATTGAGCTCACAAATCCGCCGTGAATAAGGGGCGGGACGGGGGCGGGGCAGGAGCGCGGCGGGGGCGCCACTCCCGGCCCCATAGACAATGCATTGTGTACGGCGCGTCCGCGCCGTAAATAATGTGCATGTCACTTTCTCCCCCCGCGGCGGATTCGCCGAGCGGGGAGGAGCGACGGAATCCACTGTTCTCTATGAGAGCAGTGGATTACCGTAATGACTGCGACAGATTTGCGCCGTACTGAAGCGCAAATCCGGAGCGGAATACGGCGCCAATCCGTGCCCAAATAAGCCGTGTGAACGAGGCCTAAATGTTGTGGCAATGTGAATGTGGAAAAAGTAAGAACCAAACAGTAGGTGGTAGACCCTTCCATCATTGGACGTAAAAACGATGCAGATTCTACTCTTGATTCTACACTGGAAGCATACGGTCAACCTTATATCTTTAAATGTATGTACAATGGAAAGTTAAGACAACACGTTTCATGCTGATATAGCCCTCATCATAGACATCACATATGCTTCCTATCCATAAGATGTTATTTAAATGAATACATATGAGATGGAATCTCTATCGCTGTAATCCTACAAAGACAGCGACCACCAGGTTCCCATCTGTTACATTTCCCCTTTTTCTACTTAAGAGCACTAATGTGATCTTCAAATGTACAAGAACAGTGGCCATAACTATGTGTAGTGTTGGAATGGGGTGCTTGGTCCCCACCAGTCGAGTTGACTCTTGGTCCCCATCAGTAGAGTTGATTCTTGGAGATAATCAGTGGAGTTCATTGTTAAGGCCCACCAGAGGAGTTGATTCTTGAAGTCCACCAGTGAAATAGAAGCTTGAGACCGACCAGTAGAGTTGATCCCTTGAGCCCAACAGTAGAGTTGATACTTGGGGCCCATCAGTGGAGTATATAATTGAGGCCCACCAATAGAGTTGGTTCTCGGGGCCCACCCTACAGCTACTATACGTGACTGCACTTCCCGTACTTTACATGCCTCTTGCCCACCATAACCGGGGGCTCACCGGGGGTTTCCAGGAATTTATACAATATCATATAGTAAGTACAATTCTGTGGTGCTTACCTTCAACTAAGAACCCCCCGAAGCCCTAAGCGAAGGGGGACCATGACTTTGGGAGGGGGGAACCTAGAGCTCCCTTATAGTCTGGGAGTTTTTGGCTGTATAGCTGTAGGTATGTAAGCTGATGGTTTCAGAGTATGCATAGTATATTTATTGTAAGTAGCTTTGAGCAAAGGGGATAGGTTTTGAGAGGGCAGCTTGTAGTCCCTGCATTGTGCCTAGGCTCCTGTCTGTGTAGTTATAGTTATGAGCAGGGGGAGTTGTGTTATGAGACGGAGGAGTCTGTGGATGGGGAAGAGTTACTATGAGGTGGGTGGGGTTTAGCTATAGATATAACTTCCGGTCTTCTCTTCCTACTTCCTCTTTTCTCTCACCAAGAAGCAAGGAAAGATGTCCCTCCCACCCGCTCCTATTTTAATGAATGCTCTGAAGCTTGTATTTAGCTATGATCTGTACAGTGACGAATATATTATTTTATTGTTTTATATTGACTTTATTATATACCTGGTTTCAAACACAGTTATTATGATGCTGATGAGTTACTTGTATTGGCATTATCCATTTAAGCCCAAGGGAAGGGCGATCTTTCAGCCATGGGTCCCTAGAGGTTTCCTCCACAGGGGGTTTTTCCTCTCCAGAGTGCTGTAGGATGACTCCTAGTGAGTCTGGGATTGCTACTTGGTCAAAAAAAGAAAAAAGAAAATGAAAAATATGAATCTTGGTATTATAACCTGTCACAGCTTTTATGTTGCGGTTCAGGAGTCAGGTGGAAGTTGCAGGTCAAGTTATGGTGGACTAATTTTAACTAATAGAGGATGGTAAATCTCATGGTGTGAAGAGGCTGAGCTTTGGAAGTGACCAGCCTTAAAGGAGTTGTCTCATTACGAGCTTTCAGCCTGTCAGTGAGCCTGGTAGTTGAACTGAGGGGCGTGTTTCTTGGTCTGTCTCTTCTGCTCCCTCTCCCCCCTCATCAGCACACAGGCAGATATGTAACTTCTATACAGGGGGGGGGAGGGGATTTGCTGCCAGAGTTCACCCTGTGTGTGCCTGCCTAGGTCTGTTACAGGAGAGGGCTGATCTATGAGTGTAGAGAGGAATGTGAAGTGGTGTGCTAATAGAGCAGAGGGGATGCATGTGTTCCTATATCCCCTGCTTAGCTTACAAGTCTCCACATCTCCAGCAACAACAAGGGAAGTGTTACTATACTCAAGATGTCTCACTAATACAGGAGAACATAAAGTATTCACATGCCTGATCTGTATAGTATTAGTATAGTCACAGTTCCCAAAGACATTTTCATGATTATAGTAACCACAGGGTCACTGCTGTCACATCTATCTGTGTAGAGAGCAGGAGGAAGCAGGCACACACAGGGTTAATCCAGGACACAGACGCCAGAGTCCTCCCCCCCCCTCCTTCCACTCCAGAAGCATTCTGTGCAGGAGGGGCTCTCTGCTCCGACCTGTCTTCAAAGGTGATGAGTCATTCAGACCCGACAGCCAGTAAGATAAGGATCAACAAAGGGCAGCTACTATAGAGATTTGAGGAGCTGATGTATAATACTAACAGGGCTAACTCAAAATCAGTAGGACATTTGTAATGAACATATATTGCAAAGCTGCTTGTTTTTTAAAGATCTTTTAATTAAAACCCAATCATTGTAGCGAGACAACCCCTTTAAGGATGGTATAATGGTAATGGCATCCAGGGGC
This sequence comes from Phyllomedusa bahiana, assembly GCA_025379985.1. Classification (NCBI taxonomy): domain Eukaryota; kingdom Metazoa; phylum Chordata; class Amphibia; order Anura; family Hylidae; genus Phyllomedusa; species Phyllomedusa bahiana. The sequence goes on along the minus strand of JAODAL010076653.1, from coordinate 6,136 downwards.
GGGCACGGTGGTTAATCAGGAGTGAGGATCTTCAGTAGGGTCATTGGTGCCCCTAAACTGTATTGGCTCTGCAAGAATGGCAAGCCAGAGTGTGCTGCCCCTTTACTACTGTCTGGCCGGGTGCTGCATGTCAGACAGCTGGGAATATCACACAATTGTCTAGCACTCCAGCTGACTCCTTCCATGTTTGTTGTACTTATATGGTTTGAATAAAGCTGTGGCCATTTGACACCAAAGGAGAACGCGTTTGTGCATTTATTCTTGGGTTTAAACTGGATACTAATTAGAGCGGGGGTTCATCCCATATCCAAAAGTAAAGCAACCACATGTGTTCTTGGTTGTGAGCACTTTCTGTATTTTGTGTTTTGTCTAGATCACAGGTGTCAAACACAAAGCCCGCGGGCCACACCGGGCCCGGGTGGCCTTGTGTTTTCCGGCCCCGCGATCTCCCTGATCCGCACGCTTTTTTTACCACAGCCGTGCAGAGTCAGTCAGTCAGTACAGGGAGAAGGCAGGAGGGATCGTTTCCCTCCACCTTCTCCTTTGTATTTTAGAACGCTGGGTTTGAGCGCTGTACATAGGGCGTCGCAGGGGGCGTGACACGCGCTTTGCTCACGCCCCCTGTGACACTGGGGTCTCCTCCCCGGCGCCTCTGCCGCCGAGGAGATCTCTGGGAGCTGCTGGCGGGCGGGAAGCGGCGTGACGTCACGCCCCTTACACCATACACAGCTCCCCAACCGGACCGGACCGCGCTGCACGGAATGAGGTAAATAGCTGTTTTTAATTTTTTTAAACTTAGGGGGCATCTGCCTGACTATGAGGGGGCTATGGGGCATCTGCCCGGCTATGAGGGGGCTATGGGGGATCTGCCTGGCTACTGAGGGGGCTATGGGCATCTGCCTGGCTATGAGGGGCTACTGGGGCTCTGCCTGGTACTGGGGCATCTGCCTGGCTACTGAGGGGGCTACTGGGCATCTGCCTGGCTATGAGGGGAAAATACTGGGACATCTGCCTGGCTATGAGGGGACTACTGGGGCATCTGCCTGGTTTGGGGCATCTGCCTGGTTTTTGAGGGGGCTACTGGGGCATCTGCCTAGCTACTGGGGCATCTGCCTGGGTACTGAGGGGGCTATGGGGCTTTTGCCTGGCTACTGAGGGGATATGGGCATTGCCTGGCTACTGGGGCATCTGCCTGGCTTTGAGGGGGCTACTGGGGCATTTTGCCCGGCTACTGGGGCATCTGCCCGGCTACTGAGGGGGCTATGGGGCATCTGCCCGGCTACTGAGGGGGCTACTGGGGCATCTGCCTGGCTATGAGGGGGGGGTACTGGGGCATCTGCCCGGCTATGAGGGGGTACTGGGGAATTGCCTGGTACTGGGGCATCTGCTGGTACTGAGGGGGCTACTGGGGCATCTGCCTGGCTACTGAGGGGGCTACTGGGGCATCTACCTGGCTACTGAGGGGGCTATGGAGCATCTGCCTGGCTACTGGGGACCATGGGGCATCTGTGTGGCTACTGGGGCCAAGGGGCATCTGCCTGGCTACTGGGGCACTGCCCGGCTACTGGGACCTGGGCATCTGTGTGGCTACTGGGGACCATGGGGCATCTGCGTGGCTACTGGGGAACATGGGGCATCTGCCTGGCTACTGGGGACCATGGGGCATCTGTGTGGCTACTGGGGCATCTGCCTGGTATGGGGACTATGGGGCATCTGCCTGGGGTACTGGGGGATATGGGGCATCTAATGGCTTTCTGGGGGCCTATGGGGCTTCTACATGGCTACTTGGGGACTATGGGGCATCTACATGGCTACTTGGGGACTATGGTGCATCTGCATGGCTATGGGGGGACTATGGGACATCTGCATGGCTACTGGGGGGACTATGGGGCATCTGCCCGGCTACTGGGGGACTATGGGGCATCTTCTGGCTAATGGCGGACTATATGGGGCATCTAATGGCTATGGGGGACTATAGGGGGATCTCCCTGGTACCGGGGGGTTAGGTGGGGCATCTCCCTTTCTATTTGGGGCATATTACCTGGCTGCAGAGGGGCTTTTTACTATTGGTACAGGGGCCAAAAATACCTATTTTACCTACATGGGCATATATAACTGTCTTCTACAGGGGGCTTTATACCCAATAAACTACCTACAAGTTGTTCTAACATTTTGTAGGCCCTTTCAGGTATGCCGTGAGTCTGATGTGGCCCCTGGAGAAAATGAGTTTGACACCCCTGGTCTAGATTATGCTTTTCATTTTTTTGGGGGGGATTTTTATAGTATTTAAGAGTTATTTTATTGCTTTAAATGGCTGCATGTCTCCCTTCTTGTTGGCTACTAAAGGAATATTCTATGATAAATATGTATTTAGTATTTTACTAATTATTTTCAGTATTTTGTCCATGCTGCTTTAAGGCATAAGTAGAATATAAATTTTCATTAACTAAGTAACATGCGCTTTGTCAGTAATAAGTTATTATACTTACTACTCCAAGAAGGGTCACATCTTTGGGTCCCTCTGCCTCTCCCTCTTCCAGCAGTACACCATCTCACAGCTCCCTTCCAGCAGGTCACCCTGCCTCAGCTCCCCTCCTCCATCTGCCGCCGCCGCTCATCTGCGATCCCTCAGCAGGAGGATGCCACCGCCGCTCACCTCCGATCCCCGTCCAGCCGCTGACTGCGCTTTTCGCATCTGCTTTCAGGATGCAAAGCTCAGCTGATACGTACCCAGAGTGTGGAGCGCTTTTGGACAGGTGCCAAAAGCGCACTCCATTATCTCCTATGGGCTTTCACTTGCGTAGAATGCAATAAGAATTGACATGTCAATTCTTAAAGCGGATGCGAAAAGCGCAGTGCAGGAGAGCTCTCAAAGCGCATCGCCGATCTCCTGTGAGAACGGCGATGCGCTTTTGCCTTTGGGAACTAAATTCTTAATCACACTGACAATTGTTAGATCCGTAAAACGGATCACAAAAACGTTGTGTGAACAAGCCCTAATATTCATACTTCTTACTGGGCAGTGTCCAAGGTTAGTTAAACTTCAAACAAAATACATAAATCCTTTATATGTGTCAAACTAAAGAGAAACATCTCATTACTTTGCAGGTGCTCAAATGGTATCGGGGTTATTCCAGTTCAGCCTCCAATTATAATTGTACATCATAATTGGAGGCCTGCACTTCTCTCAAAACATTACATGAGAACAGGATCTTTCCCACTAGTGTCTCCTTCGCACCCTGGCACCTCCAAAGCAATTCTTGGCTAACTTTCAGTATGAAAACATCTCTAGGATACTCAGAAGAAAGGACAGAGCAGAACAAAGAAATAAAGACAAAATGGAGTCAGTTTGGGCCTAGACAGCAGGGCTATATTTACTCTAACAGCTTATATATATATATATATCTATATATATATATATATATATATATATATATATATATATTATATATATATATATATATATTTATATATATATATATATATATATATATATATATTTATATAGTCTAGTTCCATTATTATGACCACCAGCTAATATCCAGAGTAACTACTGTGTTCAGCACAAATGGCAAGCAGATGGGGTTGGAGTGACCAGTGGGTTATCCCAGGAATCTGGAGCCATGCTGATTGCAGAGCATCCCACGGTGTGTAAGGGAGAATCCATAGAGTGAACACGACAATCAAGATGGTATTAACAGATGGTCAGTTGGATTCAAATCTAGGCAAATTGGGAGCCAGGTTAGTACTTGGAAATTTTTGTAAGATCCTCCAATTAATGTTGAATATTTCTAGCCGTGTGACATGTCCCATTGTGTTGCTGGAAGATGCCGACAGTAACCATGAGTTAGTGATAGTTAGGAGAGCTGCTCAGCAGCTAATCCTAGCCAGGATTCCACTACAGGCCTGTTAAGAGCCTGTTCCTTCAGGATACCAGGGCGGTGTGTGGATCGGTAAGTATGGATGAAGGTTCTAATTTCCCCCAAGGCTTGAAGGAAGCTGGTACTGTACAGTGTAAGTATATGTCTTTTGTGGGGCTGGGAAGTAAGCCCAAACCACTGATCGAGAGGGATTCTCTGAATGTTTAGCGAGTGGCTGGACGGCCTAGGGTTTATGTTGTAGTGTTTTTGTACACGGACTTATGTGTCAAATGCTTGGAGAATAAAGCTGGCTGAGGTCAGTTTGAAGAAGTCTTGTGTCAAAGTGACATGTGTAAGGGGCTCCCTGGGCCTGTCCATAATGATGGCTGAACCTGAGTGAGTGCTCCCAATATAGATAGAGATTTCTAGAAATTGCTGTAAATCCTTTGATTCTGTTATGTACATGATGTCAGTGGTTTGAAATAAGTGAAAAGATTAAAGTTAGGTTAAGGCTATGTTCACACGGCTTAATTGCGGGACGTAATTACGCCCCGCAATTCCCCTTTTGTGGAGGGGGGCGGGGCGGGAGCGGGGGAGTGAGCGGGGGGGCACTTCGCTGGCCCATAGACATTCTTGCCGTGGCGATACCCCGCTGAATTCACATTCAATTATCTCCCCCGGGGATTCACTGAGCGGGAGGGGGAGACGTAATCCATGTTCTTTGAGACTGTGGTTTACCGTAATGAATGGGCCGTTTTCGGCCGTAATTGGGATTCGGCGGTAATTCGGACCGAAATACGCGCCATTTTAAGCCTGGAACATGGCCCTTAAAGTTTTGGAAATATAAGTCTTGGAATAAAAACATAAAACTAAAATAGTTTTCTCTTATTAAATTAAAATTGATAGTAAAAATGTTTTTTCAAAATGGTAAGGGGATTAGGTTAAGTGCCCCCGATCCAAACTGGGGTTTTCATTAATGTCATTAGTATATGGTTTATTCATCACAAGTGTTACTTATACATCCCATTTTTGAACAATAGAGGGTACACAGTATCAGTTTTTCCCCAAAGCGTTCTCTTTTTAAAAATTTTTTTGGGAAATTTGGGGTTTTTAATTGGGGGGGTTTTAAATTTTGTTTTTGTTTTAAAGGAATTTTTTTTGTTTAAAGGGAATTTTTTGGGTTTGGATCTTTTTTGTCTTTCCCTTTTTAAAACAAGAAAGCCCCCTTTTCTGTTTCTTTTTAAAACAGTTGTCGTTTCTTTTTTTCTAGTCGTTCTTCTATCTGTTCTTTATTTCCCTGAGTCTTTCTTTTCCCTTTATTTTATGTCCTTCATGAAATCTTTTTCCTTTCTGTTCTTTTATTTACCCTCTTAAACGTTGTTTATATAATGACCTCTTCTATAGCATCTGTATCACTGCATTATTATTGATATTTCCTATGAACTATCTTCCATTGGTCTTATTTTGTTCTTTATTTTTGGTAGTCTATAAAGTAGTCATTTTATTATCCTCTTTCATCTTCCTGATCTCTTCATTCCTTAAAAATTCGTTTGTCTAGGTAGATTCCTCATTAACCTAATTTGAAAGATTTATCTGTGTCCCTACACTGAGAAACTCCATCCCTTGTGGCGTGTCTTTAGTCTCCTCTAGTACACAGTTAATTGCTCCACACTGCCAGTGTTGTGTGACTGACTGCTTCTAGCGGTGCCCACACTCTGGTGCTAATAGATCTGGCAGTGCCAGAGAATACAGTTTCTTCTGTTACTGAGCAGAAGCATATTTTCTGACCGTCTAGCCGTCGCTTTATATACCTATCTTTACCTGTCTATTTATCTACCTATCTGTGTCTTACTTTTATCAATTTAATATCCGTGGAACTGTCTGGCTATTATCTAGCTGTGACTTTCAGTCAGTCTTTCTTCTATTTATCTGTGTATCTATCGGTTTCTCTCTGTATCTGTGTATCTATTTATCTATCTGTTTATCTGTATGTCTATATGTCTTTCTATTTATCTCTCATATCGATCTGTGTATCTGTCATCTATTTATTAATCTGTGTATCTATTTCTTTATTTTTGTATCTGTATATCTAGCTATCTGTCAATATGTGTATCTGTATATCTATATTTCTATCCATCTATGTATAAATTTATCTAATCTGTCTACCTACTTATCTGTGTATCTTTCTACCTACCGACCCTATCTGTGTATGTCTATTTGTGTATCTGTCAAACTACCTATCTGTCTTTCTTTCTAAAACCCCACCTACCTAACCT
>JAODAL010076652.1:0-13550 GCA_025379985.1 Phyllomedusa bahiana | reverse complement strand
AAGCTGGCTTGGGCAATTTAGATAAAAGAGCCCCTCTTTCACATTCCGGGTCAGGAGAAGGCAGAGTCTCTCAGATGTGGCTATGGGGGGCCCCTTTCGCTCCTTCACTCCCCTTGTATCTTTTACCCGGGCGGGGGGGGCCCTGGGTTGGGGAGAGTCACAGGGTGTTGCTTATTTCTCCCCCAAAAACCCCTCCCCCGGATTCAGAGCAGGGCCAGGATAATAGTCGTCCCCTCTCTGCTGTTTCCCCCTGCTCCGCTAGAGCGCCCCTTTTCGACTGTTTGCAGCGCAACACTGGTCCCACTGTTTTTCGGGGTCCAAACTGGGGTTTGGGGGTCTCGTGTCACTCAGCCGTCCCCCCGGTAGCGAATTACAGGGGATCGGGGCAGGGAATCGGGATGTAGCAGGAAGTTTGCAGAGTCTCATTTCATGCGACCTCACAGCTGCCGGCAGAGCACCCCCGGCTTGCATTTTTTTTAAAAGATTGGAATTCCCGGGAAATGAAACTTTTATAAAACCCTTTAAAAAAAAAAACCTGGAGCAGCGGTTTACACCCCAGGTTTTAGGTTGATGCATTACTATGAGAGGGAACAAGGCAGGGGGCCCGCTTCCCCCCTCTCTTCAACCTTCTCGGGAGCCTTTATTGCGCACATTAGGCAAACCCAACTTACAAAGGGAATAAAGATAGGAAGTAGGGGGCTAAAGATAACCCCCTTTTGTGGACGAGTCCTCCTTTTTATGAGAACCCTGGATCGTCTACAACTAGTATTAGTCTGTTGAAAATTTGGGGGAATTTTCGGGATTCATGTAAACCGGGACAAATGCGGTGCTATGGATAGGAGGGGAAAACACAGGGAAAAAGGGGAAAATTAGAGCATCAGGCATTGGGTAGCAAAGGATAAAAAAAATCAGGCTCAAAAAAGGGCAATTCTTCATCATTAATAGTTTAAAACTATCTCCCCCCTTTTTTGAAAAAAAAACTCCAAAATTTGGATGATCTCCCATGGCCTTTTGGGGGAAGGATAATTTGTCAAGATGTTTTCTTTTTTGACGTTTGCATACCCAATGCGACAATTCCGATTTTTTTACAACCGTGTTTTAAAAGATACAAGGTTGGTGTTAAGTTTATATGGCAAGGAAAAAAGCCCCAGGATAGCCATTGCAAAATTTAAAATATTGAAATCGAAGTAGGGAAAACCTTCCAAAATTAAAGGAGTTACAATATCGGGTGTTTGTAAGAACATTCGGGTTTTGGGTTGCACAACATAACTTTTCCCCGATTGCGAGAGAGGAAGATTTGGCTGAGGTTAAGCTCAGAGTTTTTTTACATCGAAAAAGCAAAACTTTTCCAAGGGGCCCAACACCTGTTCTACTAAAAGAACGATAGCAGCATGGAAAGAGTTGAGGGAAAAAATATGACTTGCCTTTGAATATCAAAGCCCCCCCTTATGGGAAAATGTAGAATTTCAGGGGGGGAAAGAAACATGAGATGGAGGGAAGCAGGGATAACCCGGTGCAACATCTCTTTATCAGAGAGACAATAGATGTAAAACCTTTCCCGAAAAAAAGCAGGCATTAAATTTTTGGATTCTCAAGGGTTACAATATTACAAATCATTTTACTTGCAATGCCCGAAAATTTAAAACATAAGGGGAGCGTTCCAGAAACGCCTTTGATAGGCTTTAGGGTGGAACCCCATAGAAAATCCATAGCCACAAAATATGCAGATAGAAAGGGGCAAGATTCAAATTTGTGTTTTGTGAGGGTTTTTGGAGAGGGGAAAAAAAAGGACCGGAAAAGAGAATATAGAACAGGAGATAATTGAGGGTTTTGGGAAAATCATACACAAGCACATCATGAACGAGAGGTGGGAGAAAAAATATTTCAAAAATAGTGCTTTCGCTATATATGCATTTTAATACCCCCATCACAAGGATTCCCAGATAGACTGACAGGGTCCAAAATGGCGGAAGCAAAATTGATTTGTTCCAGGTTTGTGGAATTTCCCTATGGGGCGGTATTATGGGGGGAAATTAAAAAAGCTGATGTCTCTTTGGAAGGGGAAAATAACTATGTCTCCAATAGTTTTTTATTAATAGAAGGGTAGTGCAGTGGGATTTGGGTGATAGCACAGGGGTGAACTTCCAGCCTTTTTTGCAATTATTTTGATGGTGGCAAAAAAGGCATTTTGTCCCAAAGGGTAGAAAAGGAAGTCCCAAGCCCTGAAATGGTGATAGGGGAAAAACCAAAAATATGCGAATCAGGTTACTGGGCATACAAGGAAAAAACAAAAGAAAAAAAAACTTTTTAAAAAAAAGGAGAGTGTTTTTTGAGAAATTTTACACCCCAAAAGGAGATAGAGAGGTTGTAAAATCTTCCAATATACGAAATGGTTTTTTACAGGAGGCTTACATGGGGGCGTTGGGAGACTAAATTGTAAGTGCAAACACAAAGTAGAGCGAAGCTTTTTCATGATCGAAGACATCAATTAGATAAGACATATTCCTGGCTATGTTATGTTATTTCTTGTTGACACATTTTCATACATGTGATTTGTTTGCTTAAAAGTTAAAAACTGTAAAAAAAACAAAAAAACCAAAACAAAAACAGAGCTCTGTGTCCAGCCCAGGAGATCAGGGGACTAGAGGGGCGTGGCTATGTCAGGGTAGCCTTTGAAACCACGCCCCTTTGGTCCAGCCTCTGAACACTTTTAACATGATGAAGGAAACAGAGGCGGCACTGAGAACAAGGTTGGGAGGGTGGAAGATGGACAAAGCACAGCAAAGGATCCTGGGACTCGTAGTTTTACAGGGCAAAGGAAAGCAGGAAACACTGCTGCTTCGCTGCAGACATTGAGGTGACATTAAGTAGAGGAAAAGCGGGAATTACAGAGAAAACATCACAGAGAAATGAATGAGGACATTTGGGAATTTCTTCATTTCTTGGTTCGCCCCCTTCTAAAAGCCGATTCGATCCGTATGGGCAGGATTCTTTGGCCTTTGTGCTGCCAATGAGTTGAGTTTAGACCCCTTTGGTGATCACAGGTCATGTTTGTATCTAGATATTGTGGTAGGACCGTGGAGTGGAGCTGCCCCGTGTCAGGGCCGTCTGGCTGCAGCCCTAGGGTCGTCCTCTACTCCATCTCTATGGCCGGGTGCAGGGGGCGCAGGAAGGACGTGGCGTGGAACCATAGACACAATCGGTCGCCCCCCCCGTGTGTCACTGTGGCCCCAGCAAACCCTAGAGGTATTGTGCATTGTTAGATTGTAGGGGTTCGTCTGTCCATAGAACAAAGTGTGGACAATACTGGAGCTTTGATGTATAGGAGGGCGTCCCCCCGAGTCCGCACCTGTGATTGATTAGCAGACCTGGCAAACAACAAGAGGGAGGTCGGCCCATGGTTATGCCAACCCCATTGGTGCATTCACCATCATTGAGGAGGCCTATATGGTGTTTGAGACCGCGCTGCACATGTCGCCCCAATACCCAGAGGAGGCTGCGCCGTGCAGCGAGACAAGGCGGGGGCAGTGGAGTATACGGCACCCACTGAATATAATGTGACTCCTGTGAGGCGGGGGCAGTGGAGTATACGGCACCCACTAACTGAATATAATGTGACTCCTGTGAGGCGGGGGCAGTGGAGTATACGGCACCCATTTAACTGAATATAATGTGGACTTCCTGTGAGGCGGGGGCAGTGGAGTATACTCACCCTAATAATATAATTGTGACTCCGGAGGGGGGGGGCAGTGGAGTATACGGCCCCCACTACGAATTAAGTGATCCTGTGAGGCGGGGGCAGTGGAGTATAAGGCAGGCACGAACTGAATATAATGTGACTCCTGTGAGGCGGGGCAGTGGAGTATACGGCAGGCACTAACTGAATATAATGTGACTCCTGTGAGGCGGGGGCAGTGGAGTATACGGCACCCACTAACTGAATATAATGTGACTCCCTGTGAAGGCTGGGCAGTTGAGTATACGGCACCCACTAACTGAATATAATGTGACTCCTGTGAGGCGGGGGCAGTGGAGTATACGGCACCCACTGAATATAATGCGACTCCTGTGAGGCGGGGGCAGTGGAGTATACGGCACCCACTAACTGAATATAATGTGACTCCTGTGAGGCTGGGGCAGTGGAGTATACGGCAGGCACCCACTAACTGAATATAATGCGACTCCTGTGAGGCGGGGGCAGTGGAGTATACGGCAGGCACTAACTGAATATAATGTGAATCATGTTGGGCGGGGGCAGTGGAGAATACGTCACCCACTAACTGAATTTTAATGTGACTCCTGTGAGGCGGGGCAGTGGGAGTATACGGCACCCCACTAACTGAATAATGTGACTCCTGTGGGGCGGGGGCAGTTGAGTTATAGGGCACCCAGTAACTGAATATAATGCGACTCCTGTGAGGCGGGGCAGTGGAGTATACGGCACCCACAAAACTGAATAATGCGACTTGTGAGGCGGGGGCAGTAGTATACGGCAGGCACTAACTGAATATAATGCGACTCCTGTGAGGCGGGGGCAGTGGAGTATACGGCAGGCACTAACTGAATATAAATGTGACTCCTGTGAGGCGGGGCAGTGGAGTATACGGCAGGCACTAACTGAATATAATGTGATTCCTGTGAGGCGGGGGCAGTGGAGTATACGGCAGGCACTAACTGAATATAATGTGACTCCTGTGAGGCGGGGGGCAGTGGAGAAAAACGGCACCCACTAACTGAATATAATGCGACTCCTGTGAGGCGGGGGCAGTGGAGTATACGGCACCCACTAACTGAATATAATGTGACTCCTGTGAGGCGGGGGCAGTGGAGTATAAGGGCACCCAAGAAATTAATGTGACTCCTGTGAGGCGGGGGCCAGTGGAGTAAAAACGGCAGGCACTAACTGAATATAATGGCTCCTGTGAGACGGGGGCAGTGGAGTATACGGCACCCACTAACTGAATATAATGTGACTCCTGTGAGGCGGGGGCAGTGGAGTATACGGCACCCACTAACTGAATATAATGTGACTCCTGTGAGGCGGGGGCAGTGGAGTATACGGCAGGCACTAACTGAATATAATGTGACTCCTGTGAGGCGGGGGCAGTGGAGTATACGGCACCCACTAACTGAATATAATGTGACTCCTGTGAGGCGGGGGCAGTGGAGTATACGGCAGGCACTAACTGAATATAATGTGACTCCTGTGAGGCGGGGGCAGTGGATAATATGGCACCCAGTAACTGAATAAATGCGACTCCTGTGAGGCGGGGAAAGTGGAGTAAAACGGCAGGCACTCCCTGATATAATGTGACTCCTTTTGAGGCGGGGCAGTGGAGTATACGGCAGGCACTAACTGAATATAATGTGACTCCTGTGAGGCGGGGCAGTGGAGTATACGGCAGGCACTAACTGAATATAATGTGACTCCTGTGAGGCGGGGGCAGTGGAGTATAACGGCACCCATTTAACTGATATAAATGCGACTCCTGTGAGGCGGGGGCAGTGGAGTATAGGCAGGCACAAAACTGAATATAATGCGACTCCTGTGAGTCGGGGGCAGTGGAGTATCAGGCAGGCACACACTGAATATAATGTGTCTCCTGCGTGGCGGGGGCAGTGGAGTATACGGCACCCACTAACTGAATATAATGTGACTCCTGTGAGGCGGGGGCAGTGGAGTATACGGCAGGCACCCACTAACTGAATATAATGCGACTCCGGGTAAAGGCGGGGCAGTGGAGTAAAAACGGCACCCACTGAATATAATGTGACTCTGTGAGGCGGGGGCAGTGGAGTATACGGACCCACTAACTGAATTTTAATGTGACTCCTGTGAGGCGGGGGCAGTGGAGTATACGGCATCCCACTAACTAAAATAAATGTGACTCCTGTGAGGGGGGGCAGTGGAGTATACGGCACCCACTGAATATAATGCGATTCCTGTGAGGGGGGGGGGGCAGTGGAGTATACGGCACCCACTAACTGAATATAATGCGACTCCTGTGAGGTGGGGGCAGTGGAGTATACGGCAGGCACTAACTGAATATAATGTGACTCCTGTGAGGCGGGGGCAGGGGAGTATTATGGCACCCAACTACTGAATATAACGCTATTTCCTGCTGGCGGGGGCAGGGAGTTTTACGGCAGGGCACTAACTGAATATAATGCGACTCCTGTGAGGCGGGGGCAGTGGAGTATACGGCAGGCACTAACTGAATATAATGTGACTCCTGTGAGGCGGGGGCAGTGGAGTATACGGCACCCACTAACTGAATATAATGTGACTCCTGTGAGGCGGGGGCAGTGGAGTATACGGCACCCACTAACTGAATATAATGTGACTCCTGTGAGGCGGGGGCAGTGGAGTATACGGCACCCACTAACTGAATATAATGTGACTCCTGTGAGGCGGGGGCAGTGGAGTATACGGCAGGCACCCACTAACTGAATATAATGTGACTCCTGTGAGGCGGGGCAGTGGAGTATACGGCACCCACTGAATATAATGTGACTCCTGTGAGGCGGGGGCAGTGGAGTATACGGCACCCACTAACTGAATATAATGTGACTCCTGTGAGGCGGGGGCAGTGGAGTATACGGCACCCACTAACTGAATATAATGTGACTCCTGTGAGGCGGGGGCAGTGGAGTATACGGCAGGCACTAACTGAATATAATGTGACTCCTGTGAGGCGGGGGCAGTGGAGTATACGGCAGGCACTAACTGAATATAATGCGACTCCTGTGAGGCGGGGGCAGTGGAGTATACGGCACCCACTAACTGAATATAATGCGCAGGGGCGTTGCTAGGGACCTAAAACATTCGGGGCACGGGCCCTTTGTTAGCGGTGAGTGTAAGGAACAGCCGCCGTCCGCTATGCATAGAGTGGGTCCAGCATGTGAGCCCGCTTTATACATCCTTTATGCCATTTAGATGTTCAGGGACATCCATATGCATGAGGGGAGTAATTAAACCCGCGCTAGCTTCCAGCAGCTGAGACTCTGCTCTTGACTCCCTTGCTGATGGTCTCCGACCACATACCCCATCCTCCCAGCCCACGGCCTACAGCATTGTCCGCTCATTTTCTTCTCAAATTTTGGGGCACAAAAGTGCCTCTTATCCGGTATATGTGGTGATGTAGTTTAACTCCTAAATGACACAGCTGTTTTCCATTTTTTTTCTTCTAATAGCCATAACTTATTTTCATTGGTACTGTACTGAGGCTCATGGGACTTTTTGGTTGTTTTTTATTCAATTTCTTGCACAGTGGGATGAACAAAAAATGTTTTTTTAAAATTTTTGTAGCAGTGTTCATGGAGGGGGTAAAATATCAGTTTTATAGCACAGGGTTTATACGCACACAGTGATGCCAAATATGTGTACTTTTTTTTTACAATTTTTCATTGACAAGCATTTGTTATGGGGAAAAGGTTATATATGTGTGGTTTTTTTTGTGTTTTTTTTCACTTTTTACTTGCTTGACCACTTTAATACATCAGACTTATCTTACTGCAGATGGACACCTACTCAGCTGTTACGCACAGGGACAGTATATACACAAATGCAACACACAGGTAAATATTGGACATGTGTATATACTGTTCCTGTGTGTATATTACAGTATATATTTTTATTATTATTATTATTATTTATTTTAAAGCGCCATTGATTCCAGGGCGCTGTACATTCGAGGGGGTTACATACATTACATAAGTCAAACGAGTACAAAGATAAGTGAACAATGACAATTGGCACGACAGAGGGAGAGAGACCCTACCCGCGAGGCTTACAATCTACAAGTGAGGGGAAAGAGACAGGGAGGTGAGGGGCAGACATGTCTGTGGAGGAAGTAGTGGACAAGTTTAGTGAAGGTTATAGGCAAGCCTGAAGAAAATGGGTTTTCAGGTTGCTTTTGAAGTTGGTGAATGTGGAGGAGAGTCTGATGTGTTGGGGCAGTGAGTTCCAGAGTGTGAGTGAAGCACGGGAGAAGTCTTGGAGACGGTTGTGTGAGGAGCTGATAAGGGAGAGCAGAGGAGAAGGTCCTGTGAGGAGCGGAGAGTTGCGGGGGATATTTGGAAATTAGTGGCAGAGATGTATGGAGGGAGAGGTCATGGAGAGCCTTGTAGTCATGGTTAGTAGTTTGAAATGAATTCGCTGGGAAAAGGGGAACCAGTAAAGGGGAAAGGGGGCAAGGGGAGGGGGCCGAGGGAAATCGAGAAAAGGGGAGGGGGATAAGACGGGCAGAAAGAAAGTTAAGGAGGGGTTTGGAGGGGGGGCGAGGGGCTACCCGGGGGAGGCCACAGAAAAAGGGAAATGTTGCAGAAAGTTTTAGTGGGGGGAGTTTAAAACAAGGGCAGGGGCCCAATCATTTTTGTTTTTCCCATTTTTGGGGGAAATGAGCTGGCGAGAGTTTGTTTTCAGTGGGGGCGGACAGGGGTAAAGGGGGTTTTTGGATTTTGGGTTTGAAAGATAAACAGATTTCGGGGATTACCCCCAAAGGCGGGGCGGACTTTTGGAGGGGGAAAAAAACCGTTTAAAGGGGGGTTTAAGGAAAAAAAAGCCTTTTTTAACTTTAAAAAAAGAGAAGGAATGGTAAAAGTTAGGGTGGAACAAAATTAAAAAATACTTCGGGGGTTTTTTCCCCAAAACATTTTAAAAAAGGTTTTTTAAATGAAAAGGTATAAAGGGGGGAAGGGGAAAAAGGGGGGGGAAATGGGGGTGAAAAAACCCGGGGGCCCATGGGATGGGGCCTGGAGATTTTTAAAAAAAAAAAAAAAAGGAAGGAAAGGTGAAAAACCCTTTGGGGCCAGAAAATTTAAAGAGTGGGAAAATTAAAACCGGGGGGCTTTCCCCAAGGTGGGGGTAATAAAAATGCCAATGGTGGGGTCCCAAAAAGGGAAGGGAAAAAGAACCAGGGGCCAAAAAAGGTGGAAAAAGGAAAGAAAAAAGAGTAGGGGAAAACCCTTTAAAATGGACCCGGGGAAAAACCAAACGGGAGGGGGAAAGGTTGGGCCCGGGGGGGGTTAGGGGGGAGAAAAGAAAGGGAAAAGAAAGGGGGGTTTTAAAAGGGGGGCCGATAAGTAGGGGGAAAACGGGGGGGAGGATCCAGAAAAAAAAGGAAAGGGCTTTTAGGGGGGCCGGAAAAAGGGGCGAGGAAGGTTTGGGGGGGCGGGAAAAGGGAAAATTGGCGATCATTGGGGGGGCAAAAAAGGGGCAGAGGACAGTCCAAAGGAGGAACACAGAGTAGGGGCATACCCTTTAGCATTATTTAATCTTTAAGTGATTTTGGGTTTTAGGGGGGTTTCGGTAGTTTGGTGGGGTCAAAAAACCAGATTTTAGTGGGCCCAAAGAAGGGGTTGGGGGAGAGGAGGGACAGCTTGAAGTTTAAGACTTTTGGCTCGAAAATTTTTGGAAAAAAAGGGGGGCGTGAGTTTTGGGGCCCGTTTTTTTGGGACAGAGAAGAGGGTAAAAAGGGTTTTTTTTTTTAAAATTGGGGAGGGGATATTAGAAATTTTTTAAAGGGGGCCCAAAAGGGGAAGGGATCCATGGGTTATTGAAAATTTTTTAAAGGGAGAGGGGTAAAGTGGCTGGGAAAAAAAAAAAAAAAATTGGAAAAAGACTAGTGGGTAAAGGGGGTGGGGGGGCATTTTGGGTCAATTTTTACAGGTAAGTGGGGTTTGGGGAAATTTAAAAAAAAAAAAGGTAGGAAGCTTGTAAATGATTACCGTTGGGGGAAGCAATTTAAAGGGGGGAAAAACCGGGTTTGCAAGGTGAAGGGGAGGGTGGTGGGGATTTGGGGGGGGCCCCCTGAAGCTTTTTCTGGATGATTTTTGACTTCTGGGGGGAATTTGAAGGGCAAAAGTCTCTCATTGAAAGGGGGGGAAAGGGGGGAGGGGGGTTTTTTAGTTGGGGAAGGAGAAGAGATTTTAAAGGGTTTTTGAAAAAATTTGCTGGGGTTGGGGACGGGTGGGGGAAATATATAGATTGGTGAAATATTTCTTTTTGGGGTTTAGGCAGTGGGGAACTTAAAGTCCGGGCAGTGATGTTTGTATAAGGCAAAATTTTCAATGGATTGAGTTTTTTTTCCACGGTTTCTGCAATTTTTAAAGCTCGCCTCGCTTTTTGGGTAACCCTTGTGTGCCAGGTTTTTTGCTTTGGATTTTTGGGGGTTCTTTTTTGGTTGTTTGGAGGGGAGCGCCCTGAGTAAAGGGCTTGATGATTGTAGGGTTTTTTAAAAAGGGTGGCTGGTCGGGGTCAGGAATGAGGAAAAGGGGAAAGAGGGGGAAAGGGGCAAAGAGAAGTGTGGGGGTTTGGGTTTTTGAAAATTTCCCTTTCGGGGGCCCCCGTTACGGGATAGAAACAGGGGAGCAGGTGGGGGGAATAGTGGTGAAGGTAAGCGGGTTTTTGGGTGTCAGAAAAAGGTTGGGGGGGGAGAGTTTAGAGATGCCCGGGTTTAGGGGCAGGGGGGGGTTAATTTTTGAGGCCCCTTGGGTGTGCCCCCTTTTTTGGGGAGGTCCCTGGGGGTCCATTTGGGAGAGGGGAAGGGGGGGAGCAGATTTGGAAAGGAGTTTGTTGGAAGCAGAGTGGGGGGTTTGTCAAATTGGGATTTTTGAATCCCCCAAGGGGAAAAATTTTGGGGATTCGGGGGGAAAGAAAGGGGAGAAGCCGGGAAAGGGAAAAGTGGTCAAAAAAGGCATTTGGCAGGGGGGCCCGTCCTTGGAAAGGACAACACCCAAATTGGAGGTGGGAATGGGGCTAGAACCCGGCCCAAGTGCACTTTAAAAAGGGGGAAAGTTGAGGGAAGCCCGGGGTGGGAGGGGGGGAAAAAGGGAGCGGGGTGTAAAAGGATTGGGCCCCGACCCCCTCCCCTTTCTTTTTTCCCCAGGGGCGAGGAGTGGGGGTTAAGTTGGGGGCCGCTAAAAGGAAAAGTGCGGAAAGGGAATTTTGGGTGTCAGAGGGGGTCAGCCGGGTTTTCCCAGACAACCAAAGGGGAAAAAGAAATTTTTGCGTGAGATGAACAAGTCAGGGTTATTTTATGAGATTTTTATTACATCCAGCCCCGGGGAAATTCCAAGAGCCCCCAAAGGGAGGGGTTTTTGGCGGGGGGCGGGGGGTCAAGGGAAGTGAAATCTGGTTAAAGGGGGAAATTAGCAAAATTTAGTGGTGACCCTTTTTCGGGGAAGGCAAACTATGGGGAAATGGCTGGGGGGGGGGGGCCCCTTTGGTTGGGGGTTATCCCCCCCAAAAGGGCCAGAAGGAGCGGGTGGGGAGGGTGAAGGGGGCAGTAGGATAGACTTATTTTTGGCAGGTTTTGTTTTGGGCGGGGGAAATTAACATTGGGAAGGGGTTTTAAATACACACTACCCCACATTTTAAAAAAATTCTAAAAAAATTTTTATAAATATATTTTATTTTATTTTTAAAATTATAAAATAATGTGTCCGGGCCCGACCCTCGACGGCCCGCAGGGTTCCCTGCCACAAATGTGGCGAACACAGGAGATTTTGCCTCCCCGACGTCCCCCCCGAAAATCCTGGTTTTCGGGGGGAAAGGAAAACCTTTTTGGCGCCCAGAACCCCATGGGTTACGACAATTGAAACTAGTTGGCTCCCTAAGGGTTTTTTTTGAGGGTTGTTTTTCCTTTCCCGGGACGTTACAACATTTGGGGGGAGGCCTTCCCCAATTTTCCGGGCCAGGTTCGGTTTCCAGGATTTACCAGGTTATAAAAAGCCTTTTCCGGGCGGGTTGATCAGGGGGGGTGCCTGCCAAAGGAGCAGCACGGGGGCGGGAGACAGAGGCTCGGGCCCCGCCTAAGGCTTGGAAAGAAGCCGGGACCCAGCGGGCCCTGGGAAAAAAAATTTTTGGGGAGACTGGTTTTTAAAGGCCCCCTGTTCAAAAGAAAAAAGGGACTCCGTACCCATTGTTGTTAGTGGCCAAAACGGCCGAGGTTTTTATTTTTTTTTGTTTTTTTGCCTCTTGAAAAAAATTTCTGTGCCTAAAATAAAGCTGCTGGGGCCCAAGTTTAAACGTAAGACCCAATCAGATTGCCAACTGTTTACCAAGGACGGCGTTCCTACAAGCAAAAATGCCCCCCGGGGGCCGGGGCCAAGTTTGGCGGCCTTTAAAGGCATGTAAGGTTTTAAACAATTGGTGGGGGCGGGGGGGGGGTAAGGGCTTTAAATTTGGGCAAAAAAAAGGTTGGTCCCCAAAAAGTAAGGGGAAAAAGAACCATTGCTACAGGGGACATTTAAAGGGCGGGTTCGAATTTTAGCTCTGAAAGGGAAAAAGGCTTCTTTGGGGGGAGACACCCCCCGAAAACAGCTGAGTTGGTGAGAAAAGACTGTGGTGCCCCAAAAGGGGGAAGAGGAGGAAAAAACCAAACATACATTTAATGAGATTTGTCTTTTTTAAAAAAGGCGGCTGGTTCCGGCCTGAAATTGTTTTTTTTTTTTTGTTTTGGGTCATGGAGGGGGTTTGCCGCCCCCATTTAAATGGGGGCCACGCCAACGCAAAAAAAAAATTTGAAAAAGTCCGGGCCCAAAATTTTAAAGGGGGACCACGGCACTGAGAAAAAGTTTTACCATAGTTTTTGGTCTGAGGAAAAAAGGGACCACCCCCAATAAAAACAGCCTTTGCTAGCTGGAGGTGCAGAGCCCCAAGCTGGGAAAGATGGAGGGCCAAGGATAACCAGCAAATGGGGGCAATGGACCCTTCAGGTGGAGAGGAGTCCTTTGAAAAAAGGGGGCCCTTTGGGTTCCACTTTGCCAGAACCCAAAAATTGGCCCGGGAGGCAGGATTTTCGTTTTTTTACTAAAGGAGCAACCCCCAAAACAGTGAAACCCCCTTTCTAAACCTTTCGGGGGGAAAGCTTTTTTGGAGGTGCCATAGAGGGGAGATTTTGGGGTCTCCTGTTTTCCCCTCTCAGGGGGAAGCCAAGAGGTTTGCAGGTGCAACCCCTTTTGAACCCCCCCAAGGGGGGGGGGTGGAGTCCCCCCCCCAAAAAGGTTTGGGGGGGGGAACCGTACCGGGAAATCCCCCAAAATCCCGCCAAAAACCCCGGGTTAAGACGGGTTCCCCTGTTTTTTTGACCCCGGGGTTTTTGGGAAACTGCCGTAAATATGCAAAATTTTAAATGTGGGGGAGGGTTTGGGGGCAAAAGGAAAACCCAAAGGTATGCGGCCAACCAAAGCCCGGGAGAGCATTTGGCGGACTGTAAAAAATTTTGGACGGGAAAAATGGATGGACTTTTTTCCCTTACTGCGGGGTTCCCCTGGGGGAGAGGGCCCACCCCAGGGTTTCCCCTTTTCCTGGGTTTTTAAATACTAAGCATGGGACCCAAAGCCTGGTCCCAAACCCTTGAGCAGGGGAGTTAGGGGGTTAGCAAAAAGTTAGCCCCTTTTACTCCCGGCCCTGTGAAACGGGCCATTTGAGGGGGTGCGGCTTGCAAAAAGTAAAAAAAGGGGGGTTACTCTAGTTGCCCCTAAGGGTCATAGGGGAGAGAAGCCCCAAGTAGCACAGAATTTTTGTGTGGTCCTAGGGGGGATGA
>JAODAL010076651.1:0-13550 GCA_025379985.1 Phyllomedusa bahiana | reverse complement strand
TACAATATTTACAATAAGTGGGGGGTATTTTACTTTTGTGAGATACTGTATACGGTATATCATTCTGCTCCTCCTGCTCCAGGACATGCTGTCTGCTGATCAGGTAGTGTGTTCTATGTAACATGCTGGTATACACAAGTTGAACATTTTTTGTGCCAGTAACACTTGTGACGTCTGAGCTGTTTTACGCTGAGCTGGTCCCTGGGTTTTCGAAAAGTAAGTGGAACTTAAAAAAGGACGTGAGCCATACTGAAGTTTATGATACAAAGTGGTGTAAATTAAACCAGAAGTCAACGGGGTCGGGCCAGGGGCACCAAAAAATGTGCCAATGTTTAAAAGCCTCAAACATGTGAAATTTACTCCGTGCCCCTTTAAAGACGGCGACCACACCGTGTCAAAAATTTTTCCCCCAAAATGTATCTCAAAATACAGCGCAGTTTGGTGCATCTAGTTTTTGACACATTTAAGATCTGTTTTAGACTCCAATGTGGCTCATCTGACAAAGGGGTGTGGATTCACAAATAAGGGGTGTGGACCATGAAAAAGGGGGGCTTAAAGTGACACAACTTGCAAATACTCTGGTTTGGATTTTGGTTCAAAGCAAACTAATAATTGGTATAAAAGGTCAGACAAGATGTGCCAAATGATCAAACAACGTAAGCCAGAGTAAAGAATGATGACACATTCTTGGACTGCTTGGTTTTAAAAATTTACACCCCAAAGAACAAAAATCCACCACCTGAATGAAAAAATTGATATGGACACCCCAGCAGGTGCACGGGTCTGGCTGGAGGAACCCAGCCTGTAAACTAGAGAAAAGAAGTCCGCGGATGGGGGAAAAAAGATCCCACCTTGGATAAAAAAAATAATTTCTTATTGTATCAAATCATTAAAATCCAGACCAAAAAGACAGAGTCAACCGTTTGGGGAAACACCCTTTAAACATGACTTAAAAAACAACACTCAATAAACATATTTAAAAAAAAATCAAAACCAAAAGGGGTTCGAACACTATCATGTGACTGATGCAATAAAATACGTTTTTTTTTTTGAACAATTTTAAAAACAAGGGAAACATGTATGACAAAATCCTTGCAAAAAAAAAAAAATGAACATAAAAGTGTAAAAAGATTTTAAGAAAAAAAAAAAAAAACATGAAATGAATATTGAATAAATTGGGGAGAAAAAGAAAAAAAAAAAAAAAAAAGGGAACTAAAATAGTGTGAATAAAGTAATCTTCTTCTTTTTTTTTTTTTTTTTTTTTTTTATTCTTTCATTCCCACATTTATTTCACCATATTCATTTCATGTTTTTTTTTATCTTCTTCACATTATTCCACACATTTATCTTCATGGGTCTTTTTTTGTTTTTTTTGTTTTTTTTTGCAAGGAGGACCTTTGTCTTACATGTTTGCCTGTGTCTTTAAATATTGTTCTAAAAAAAACGTTATGTGTTTTGCATATATCACATGATATGTGTTCTGACACGTCATTGGTTTTGATTTCCTTTTAATATGACTTATTGTAGTTGTCTGTTTTTTAAGTCATAATTAATGGGTGATACCCGAATACGCGTTTGATCCTATGTCTGTCGTGTTGGATTTTAATGATTTGATACAATAAAGATTATTTTATTTATCCAACGGTGCTGGATCTTTTCCGCCATCCATGCGGACTTCTTGTCTTAAAGTTACACTGCCTCATTGAAGACAGGGTTAATTCATGTTCCTCTAAATTCTAATTCCATCTTAGACCTGTATGGCAAAGCCAGATACATTGACATTATTTATCAATACTAATCTAACATAAAATGTCTTTGTTGCCCATAGCAACCAAATAGAGCTCATAGAACCATAGAGTCCATTAGCAACCAGTCCGAGCTATAGTAACCAGTCAGAGAGCTTGGTTTGAGGGTTTGGGGTCGGATATCATGTTGGATACTGCCCTGCAGCCCAGAAGGGAGGGGATCATACTCTGCATCAGTTGGCATTCATGGCTCCCTCGGTGAACTGTAGCTCCCCACAGCCGGCAGCACTCATGCACGCCCTCAAACCATGGACACTCCCACCACCATGTCTGGACTGTAGACCAGACACATTGTCTTTGTTATCTCACCTGGTTGCCCCACCACACACACTTGACACGCATTCTGAAAACAAATAAGTTTATCTTGGTTCATAATGACACAGGATTAGTTCTTAGTAATCCATGCCCTTAGTCTGCTTGTCTTCAGCAAAACTGTTTTCGGGCTTTCTTGGGCATTTATCTTTAGAAGTGGCTTCCTTCTGGACGTCATCCATGCAGACCAATCTGTGTAGTGTGTGGCATATGGTCGAACATGGTAAGACTGACGCCCCAACACCAAATTTAATAATTGCTTCCCATTCGCACCTGAGAATTTGTAACATATAACGAGGCCAAATGTACCTGGAGGGAAAATGGCAAATTGGTACAATTTCTCTACTTGTTCACTTACGGGTGTACTTACTTTTGTTGCCAGCGGTTTAGACATGCTGGCTGTGTGTTGATTTATTTTGAGGTCACACCAAATTTACATGATATACATGTCGGTGCACTGACTATTTACAATGTTATAAAAGTGTTAGATCTTCAGTGTTGTCCCATCAAAAAGTAATAATTACAATATTTACAAAATGTGACGGCGTTGCACTTACTTTTGTGAGATACTTAGTTCTGTGGGAAAAGATAAGTAGAACTTGTTGTTTTATTAATTCATATACTTGCTTATCTGATGTAAGGAGTCCGGGGGGCGGTGTTATCGGTGATTGACAGCCTTTCTTGTATAAGTGTGGCCTATAGAGATAGCTGTCAATCACTCGATAAAGCCCGCCCACTGGACTTCCTTACACTAGGAGTAAGTAGAGATTTAAATGAATTAGTGCAAGGTTCTACTAAATCTTTTCTCCACAGAGCTAGATATAATCTGCTTAGCTCTCTACTCTATAACATTGGGCCAAGATCAGGTCCCTTTAAGCACAACACTGTAGTAAATCTGCCCACGATATTTTTTCTCTTTCAGCTGGAAGAGGGGTTGTTATGATTAAAGGAATTCCTGTAATCTTCTATTGCTAAGAGGTCTTGAACTATCTTGCGGCTACTCAGAGGAGAGGAGTAGGGGATGATATAGCCTTTTCTTACAAGGGGATTCCCACTGACTCAGTAACATGGCTGCTTTCTTCAAAATCAGCTCCACTACCTGTCCAAAGGTTACGTGTAGCATTGCAGTTTTGTCACCAATCAGTTCAATAGGACCAGGTTGTGGTACTGGGAAAGGAGCCATTTTTGCTATCTAGACAACCTTTATGGCATAGCCTGAGCCGGAACATTCATTCAGTAACCAGGACAATTCCTTGTCTATGTTCAGATTGGGAGGCTCATGTTCCTCCAGCGAGAAATGGTACGTTTTCTTCAGTAGTTAGAGACTTAAGGAGCCTTCTTCATTGGAGGGATGCAGCTGTGAGGAGATCTTTGGAGGCGGTGGTCTCACCTTTGACGTCATGGATGGAGGTGGGGTAAAACCAAGCCAAGACCATCTGACTACCATCCTCGAGTCAGGCAGCTGCAGCGAATCCATATATTCAAACTATAACTACCTGGGTGCGTGGCACAAGGGCAGCCAAATAAAATGGAGCCTGAGGCCATTTAGGATCTATGTAAAATTGGAGGGGTCACTGTCCTCTATAGTGAATTGGAGATTTTGACTGTAGGTGATGCATAAGGCTGGTTACTATCTGCGCTGTTATTTCTGTTTTGTCATAGGAACTGAAAACAGAGTAACTCGATCTATTTCCATGACAGGCTCTCAACAGAACCTGGTGGACCCCATTGCTGTAATGGGTCTGTTTGGTTTCCGTAATGGTGTCCAATTTTCTGTGCTGTTTTTTTCTTCATGCAGGAAATAAAGCAGAAAGCTGGAGGTATGTCTCTCCAACTTAACCATAGGCCCTGTTCTCCTGATGGAGACTTAAGGGAATCATTTTGGCTGATATAATTGTAAAATCTGTATGGAATGGTGAACTGCTGCAGAGTGCCTGCAAAACATTATACTGTGCAGTATACATCTTTTTAACATGGCAGACTAAGGGGGCCTCGTTTACACGGCAATGGACAAATACCGGGACGGTTTATGTTAACGTCCCATGGCCGCCGGGGAGGCGGTTTTTTATCCGCAATGAGCGAGAAAAGCCGCCCCCTTCCATTAACATGCTCATATTCTGTCCAAAAAACGGAGATGGAAGAATGTGCATGACACTATGGTTTTTGGGGCGTCTGAAAAACGTTCGCAAACCGTGCTGTGGGGACTTGCCCTAAGGATAATGTTCACACGGCTTAACTGCGGGGCGTATTTCGCCCCCCCCCCCCCCCTCGCAATTACGCAGTGTGGCGGGGGCGGGGATGGGTAGAGCGGGGGGTGCGAGCGGGGGGCGGCACTTCGCCGGCCCATAGAACAGTTCATGCTTAGCGGAGCGTTTACGCGTAGAAAAGTGACCTGTTCAATTATCTCCCGCCGGGGGAGTTCGCCGAGCTGGGAGAGGAGGAGTATGGATAGTTTCTTATGAGAGTATTGTGCATTACCGTTGTTACTGGGAAGGATTCAGCCCGTAATTGGCGCACTTCGGCGGTAATTACGGATGAATTAAGTACAGGAATAAGCCGTTGTGAGCATGGCCTCAATGCCCAGGACTGTGGATCCCTCTGTAGCAGAGTCTTGATAATTCCTTCCCTCTGAGTCTCTGAACCTAAGGACCTGGATCATAAAGAAAACACAACTTCCAACTCTCTCTTTCTTACAATCTCTGAATGAGCTAAAGAAAAGCGTGTTGGCAAATTAATACTCGACTCAGGAGAAGCAGATACAGAAGCAGCTGTAGGATTTCACTGGAAATTTTGTGTGTATGGGGTGTGGACCTGTTTCTGTTGTAACAGGACAGATAAGAAATTTGCATAAGGTTATTTAAAGTTTGAATCTGATCTGCCAGAACTAGCATAGGACTAGGGTCCAACATGATGCCGCTTCAGATAGGTTTGGGCAGAAAATAATACAATGATGCTGGTGGACTCCAATCAAAAAGATACACGAGAAGTACACCAGCAGCCACATAAAAAAGCAATACAAAGCGTATTAGTAGATAGACTCACTGCTAGATGATTCAGCAAATGAACAGCGGGCGAATGAAAACAGATGCACTGCATGTACACTCCAGAAATGGAAGAGTTCTAGCAACAACAGTCCCTAGCTAACTGGTCCTAATGCTGTCCCTCAAAAACTACCCCCATGACTTCCCTTGCACTGGAATCTCTATTTTTAACGATCTGGAGGTGTAAGTATACACTGACCCGTCGATCGGTGGTATATGGTGGATCCTCAGTGATCACCGCGGGCAAGGTGGTATAGTGGTGACCCACGGTGACAGCCGTATGCGGGACAGGGCAGCGGACACTGGTAGCATTAACAGGTTACAGCAGGTGTAGCCATAGGCAGATAACAAAGTCCCAGGCAGGTAACTAGCTTGGTACAGTGGCAGGAACAGCAGATACAAAGGACTTGGTGCAGCGGCAGGTAATAACAGATAGCATACTGGTAACGTACAGGTGATGCAGGGTAACAGCAGCGATACAGCAACCAGGGGTCAAGCTCTAGGTATGAAGACAACAATGAACTGACAATGAAACAAGGGCAGAAAGTTGCTTAAGTAGGTCACGACCAGCCAGCTCGTCCTTGATGTGTCCATCGAGGCCCCGCCAGAAGGCTGCGATGAGGGCCTTGTTGTTCCAAGCAAGCTCAGAAGCCAATATGCAGAATGCAATGCATTAGACTGTATTGACAATCGCACAACCTAGTGGTCAAGCACCCATAGGTGGGCCTCATGTTAAAAGTAAAAATAATAAATAAATAAAGTTATAACAGTACCAAAAACAGTTACTTAAAGTTTCAAATCACCCCATTTCCCCATAAAAACATAAAAATAATAAAATAAGTTACAATTTTGTATGCAGTCGGAAAAAGTCCTTGATATATATAAAGTATAAATCATTTTATCCTGTGCGCTGAAACACCATTAGAAGGAAAAAAATTCCAAACGGCAAAACTGCATTTTTTGGTCATTTTATGACACTTAAAAAATTGAATAAAAGTGATCAAAAAAGTCGCAATAAAAAGTACACTTCAGCCCGCAAACTGGCGCCACGGCGCAAATGTCAAAAATAGAAAGGTTTGAATTTTTTTACGAGGTACCAAAAAACATATCGGAAAACTTAGTGGTTTGGTATTGCTGGGTGTTGTATGCGTAATCAACCTGTTAGAATACAGATAACAAAGATTGGACAAAAGATTGGAACGCGTAAAGGCAAAACCCCCGCATACATGGCGAACATTAAGTTTTTTTTTCCACAATTTGTACCATCTTGGAATTTTTCGCGGTTTCCAGTTTATTCTATAGTATAGTGAATAACACCATTAGAAATTACATCTTGTCCCGCAAAATAAAAGCCCTCATGTGTCTATGTAAGTGGGAAAATAAAAAAAGTTATGGCTCTGGGAAGGCGAGGAGGGAAAAACGAACGTGTCAACAAGAAAAAACGCCGGGTCCTTAAGGGGTTAATTTGTAGGAGTCATCGGTCTCGCGCTGCTTTTGTGTGTGTGTGTGTGTGTGTGTCTAAGAATAGAGTCTGAATTAATTTTTGGGTCTAGACCATTTCAAAAATCACCGCTAAAAGAGGGCACATTAGAAAAGCAGAGCAGCCTTCTAATCTGTGGTATGTGTGGCATTGTATAATGGAGACATTTCCAGTCTTTCTTTGGTTTTCTTGTACTTTCCTCAGATACCAGAGTCAGCTTGGTGTCTGGCAGATGCAGCATCTCAACAATTCAAGCTTCTGAAAATGGACACCACACATAGGAGCAGAAAGAAAATTTTTTGATAAATTTTATTTTATTTGGGGTTTGAGGTAGGGGTGGGGAAAGGGAAAGGTTTTGTTTTTTAATGGGGTAGAAGGGTAGGGGTGGGGGAGGCAGATTTTCTTTTGGTTTGAGGATTTCTTCTCAATTTTTTGTTGAATCCTCTGGTCACACTCTTCCTCCTCTGCTGCTAGAAGGTGAGGGTTGCAATCTTTGTTCGTTTCTTTTTCAGGCGCTAAAGGGGGACTCTGGGCTCAGCATCACAATTCTTCATGATGAGATACATTCAGAGTTATTTTTCAGAATAATCTCTTTCTGAAGAGACCATTTTTACCCCATTATAGATAAGTATATTTAGCCTTTGGGAAGAATGCAGGCCTGGTGCAGGCTCTTTGATCTGGAAGAAGAGGTGCCTCCATGGTGT
Organism: Phyllomedusa bahiana; assembly: GCA_025379985.1. Taxonomy (NCBI): domain Eukaryota; kingdom Metazoa; phylum Chordata; class Amphibia; order Anura; family Hylidae; genus Phyllomedusa; species Phyllomedusa bahiana. The sequence continues at coordinate 6,208 of JAODAL010076651.1, read as the reverse complement.
ATTCTGGGTGAACAGTTATAATTACAATAACTTATAAGAACAAGAGTAAACTTATGTTATACGTTCTATAGCTAAAATATAATTTATCAGGTATATAATCGCAGGACTGTAATTTATAATGAAAAGGTCAATGGGGGGATATAAAGTACATTTGATGGTCAGAAGTTCTAGAGCGCTTTCGTTTGATGGAACAGCAGATTCAGTTTTGGTTGATAATTTAGATTATGGTCTTGCTCTGGACTGTTGTATGGAGCGCGATGGCTCGTAGAAGGACTGTCATATCTTGGGTGTTATTAGTAGGATCATTCTACCTCCACAATTAGGCAATTTGCTCTTCATCTTAAGGCAGGTAAAACGTCCCACTTATGGAGACAAAAAGACAGTATGATTAGCAGACGGAGCTGGTGAAGAATGTTGGTCATTAGAGGGTGGGGTGCAGTTTATTACTTAGATATCATATCTTAGATTTCTGCAATTTATGATATCCCTATGCAGTTATATTTTTTCTGTTATATGGCATTAATTACAGAAATTTACCTCTTTTGACACCTGCACAAATGTTGTTGTTCTTGTAGGGGGATGTCATAGTTGTGGTATTTGGACCTCTGGTGGTAATTCAGGGTGAACCCAGGGCTACGAACCCTTCCGGCATTAGGCCTCCCACAATGGACCATGTCCATCTACTGCAATCCATTTATTAAGCCAACAGGCAGCATGACCACATTTATGAGCTAATGTGTCCCTACTCTGTCTAAAGGATAAAATTAATTGAGAGCGAATTATGTTTACCAGCACCTAACACACCATATCGGAAAGCTGAAAAAGTTTCTTATTGGTGGGCGTTCGTTACCCTTGCAGAGTCGCAGACTTTTTCCGAGATCTCAATCTGGCAGAAACAATTTACCCCATCGTTATGGTTTTGTGAACAGAGCAGTTGGTTGTCTTCAGCCTTTTACACCAGGTTATTTCTAGGATCCAGGAAGTAAGATGAGGGAAAAAAAAAAAAATCATCAAACCTCAGTCCATAACGGTAACTGAGGAGAAATGCAGCATCGTCTCAGAGCGGTGGAAATGGGCCCCTCCATGCTATTTATATCAAACCATCATGAACGAAAATACACCAGCTAATAAGAGTGGTGCAGTAGAGAAAAGGAGTTTCGAAGAATTATGGATAAGGATGTACAATGCTGAGGATCATAATAGGAATACCTTGTTGTGAAACAGGTTCGGTTGTATAAATTGAATTGTCGTCCGTTGCCAGCTCTGTTTGGTCTCCTGGATAATTAGTCACGTTGGGATGTGGGAGATATGTAATGGTCCTTTTATAAGCAGCAGGATGTTACAGTATAGGTTGTCCTGGAAAGAAATAGAAGATAATGACACTGAGCATGAAAGTTGCTGTGCCAGTATTCTGACACTGATTAATTAAAAAAAAAAAAAAAAAAATAAAAAAAAAAAAAAAAAAAACAAAAAAAAAAAAAAAATTTTGAAAAAAAAAAAAAAAAAAAAAAAAAAAAAATAAAAAAAAAAAAAAAAAAAAAAAAAAAAAAAAAAAAAAAAAAGACCAAAAATAATGGCATGTTCCATATCGAATTAGTCCTAAACTTTGATCCAAAAAGAATTGAAGTCGTCTGACAAAACTGACACTTTTGCCTGCGCCTCTCTTCAGGGGGGCATCTATGCCAATTTGTACAATAAGACGCATATTTAGATGCGCGCTATACCCAAAAGGTGATGCAGTTCATGCTTTATTATTCATGCGATTTTCAAAGTGGAGCAGCTAAGACACTTTCTTGGCACAAGGGCAGTTTGTCTTATTACGTGACACATTTATAAAGTGCCGTGAGACACTTTCAAACATAGGCCTGAACTCAAATTCGATGCAGCCCTACCTAAGGCATTTTCCACAATGTCACTTTCCATACATCTGGGACCAGTGTTGAATCTGGGGTTTGGCCTAGGGTCTAAAGTGGAGTTGACTCTTAGGGGCCACCATTGAGTTGTTATGGGCCACGGTGGAGTTTATTTTAGGACCAACCTACAGCTTTACTGTAAATGACTGTACATGCCTCCTATACTCTTTTGCCTCTTGCTATATACCTGTCTTTCTCTGATCTTTTGCCTTTTTCCAAGGATGTTTATGCTGTTAAGTACAAATACTTTAGGTTCCTACATGCTCAGGGCACCGGGGGTTTCCCCTATTCACCTGTGGGCCCGTCCGAGCCTGTCTGGGACTATGAATTATGCACAACACATTTATTCCGCTGTTTATTCCTAAGAAATAAAAGTCATCTCCACTGTAGGAAAATCCTGCCATCCGAAAGGTACAACAAGGATTGGTGGTATGTCTACCATATGGGCAAGGAAGATAGCAACTATTAGGTTGGGCAGATGGGGAGCCCAGTTCTAAAGCATCTACCAGAACAGATCTAAGCAGATCCTTGAGTAACACAAGGTGAACATCTTGGAGCTCACACTATACAGGAAACATTGAGGTGTGGGATCCACTGACACCATTGTGATTGCTGTGGTAGCACTAATTATAAAAACTATGTTCAGTTTGATATCTTTTATGACTTACTCTTCCACTGAAGTGGAGCTCTCCAGGTATTCAGATTGTTCATCCTCTGAAATGGAGCTCTCCAGGGATTCAGATTGTTCTTCCTCTGAAGAGGAGCTCTCCAGGGATTCAGATTGTTCTTCCTCTGAAGAGGAGCTCTCCATGTAGTTATAATCCTCGCTATCTGTGAAGAAATATGGAGAAATGAAATGGTTTATATAACCAGATATCTATCACTTCTCACTTTTGTCTGAAATCTCTTTCCCATTTAGGTAATATTTTAGTGTGTATAAGGAAAAAATATAATATCTAACAGCAGCAAGAATTTAACCAGGAGACCAGTTTTGGACATGACCCCCTTGATAGCAGCTTTTAGAGCAATTTATTAAAGAGTCAGTCTTCATCGCTGTTATTATTGACCTCAGGAGATTCCTCGGATTAGATGGTGTCAACAGCTTCTGTTTCAGAAGTCCTGAGTCCTGTGAATAACATATAATAGTACAGAGAGCTTAAACAATTTGCCATGTCAATACCAGAAAATCTAGATTGTGTCTTAGAAAATACAACTAGTTACACCTTACTTTTGGAATTGATGTTTCTTCGCTTCCTAGAATCATCATCATCATCATATCAGAAAATCACAATGACATTGTTGGATCTGTGAAATATAATACTTAAATCAATGGGATAAAAATTCTAATAACTGAAACCTCAAAAACTACTTTATTTAATGGATGAAATGACAAGTAGATCAGAGGAGATGATACAATACAGAGCCAGGGACACCAGGATCCTTTATGAAGCTTTGATGTTGGACATCTGATTGTCCATAAACACAAAATGTCCGAATTGGGACCTGGAGCTCAGCATTGGAGAAGATGTGTTTCTATCACTACCTGTAGGTGTCATTGCTTGATGATGGTACATTGTGTATTTTATATCTAAAAGAAGAGGACAGATAAATGACTTAATTAGAAGGTTATTGTAGATAGCAGCGATTACTGATGATAAAGACAGGGGGATAACTAGAATTCATAGGGCCACCTAGCAACAGGAGATGTGGCCCCACCACCTAATGACAATAAACTAAAACAGCATAAATAACAATAATTAAAGGCATATATCAGGAACCGAGAGACTAGTACTAAAGAGCAGAAAGCCATCAACCACTTGTTCCCTACAAAAAGGAGCAATGTCCTTGTACCTGAGTGGGCCACCTAAACCTCTAGGCCCCACAGCAGTCTCTATGGCTGCTAAGGCTATAGTTACACCCATTATTAAAGAGTTTTTTTTTTAGAATTTAAATATTAATAGCTGCAGTGTCCTTAGGACAGATTATTATTGTTTGATTGATGGCGTTCAACCTGGGATCCCCTCCAAGTTGAGCAGAATGATAGGGCCAATTTGTGCTTTAGAAAATGTTCACATTTGCTTTTATTGTATACAGCACAGCGCACAGACTATAAGTGAGGCTGTGACTGGTATTGCAGCAGGTCCCAATTAGTGTTGATTTCAAGTACCAGGACACAGATTGCCCATAGGTAGTACATGTGTAAAATATTGAAGGGATCTTCTTGGGCTGGATACCCACAGTATAAATATGATGGAAGTAACCTTATAACAATTGTCAGAAATGTCATGTCCTGAAAAACCCTTCTTAAAGCTTTTTGAATAAACCCACTTAACACATATAACTAGAGACTTTACTATATAGAAGTTCAGTACCTGGTTCTCTGGGTGTTACCCAGGATTTAAAACACCCTTCCTGATCTTTGTATGAAGTCTGGGATTTTCTTTATGGGAATGAGTCTAGAAAAAATGGGGAACAGTAGAAAATGTACTAAAAGAAGAGAAACATTCTAGTATTAATAAAAGTATACCACTGTTGGTCTTAGAAGGTGCTTGAGGGGATTGGATTGAAATGAAGGGCAAACAAGGTAAGAATAACAATGATATAAGGATGGTGGGTAATATAATTGTCAGAGCCCGGCCTGACAGACAGGAATATTACTCTATAATTTTTAGGTATTAAAGAGAAGTTTTCCCTCCAAATCACTAAAATGTATTATTGTGAAAGTTCTCTCACATTAACTATACGACCATAAATTAGTTATATGTTAGAACATCGACATTGTAGAGAAATGACGGCTCACCTGATGGAAATCCTCATCACTACTATCGTCCTCTGAGTCGGACAAAAGGATAATGCGTTTCTAACGCTTTTTTTTCGCCATTTTTCCAATGACCACAGAGCGCAATCCTTACTCTGTAACGCCTTCAAACACCCTCAAGGGTATTACCCATTACAGGGGATTTAGTACTGCCCGCTATATTGTGACATCATTACAATGACATCAATACTGTGACTTCATAATAGTGATATCTGCAGCTATGGGACATTGCTAATGTGACATCACAAGCTATAAAATAGGTTTATATATGTATATACCTGGGAAGGTCAATTTAGCACTCCTAAATGAAGGCATTATGGGGTGATTATTTTATATAGAGCATGCTAATACACAGGGTTGCTTTGCATTGGTGAAAATAGTGAAGTTTTTATCAAATAAGGTCAATGTATTGCTTTGGCACAAGCATTATGTACTGTTAAACACATCCCATAAAATAAATTATTTATTGTGGTATAAAGCATAGGACAAATCAATTAGAAGAACATTATACACTTATAGAAGTCACAGATACCCCTCACAGCATATTACAACTGGTATCATTATTTGGTGTATAATAAACTTAATATTATAACAATATGACATTTTAACCTTTAGGGTATTTTTACATGTGCCAGATTTGTGGCAGAAATTTCAACTATTTTCCTATTTATCTGAAAAGGGCTTACTGAAATCCAAGTCCACGCGGTAAAAACAATTCCATTGAAATCTATAGAATGAAATGTGCAAGGATTTCTGCAAAAAATCTGCACAAAAAACTTTTCACTCATCTATGCCCATCCACAATCCATATCTCATGATCATGCCTGACAGACCCCCAGCTTTGTGCTCTGGTCGCCGACCACGGCTGTCACGACGAAAACCATGGTTTTTGACATAATGTTTTCCAGTTGAACACTGTCTGCTAGCTCTGTAAACTTAATTGATTCCTGGCCAACGCCCGTGGCCAGGAATCTTCCAGCACTATTTGGGTTAAACTGTCCCTTGTTGATTGATTCTTCCATTCTCCTATCACTTCTGTTCTACCTTCTCCTGTTCCCTATATAAGGTCTCGGCTTCCTGTTTTCCTTGCCTACTATATGGTTTCCTCTACCTACAGTTCGCCTGCTTTCATCTTGGATTTCTCTTTGTTCTTTGACTCTGGCTTGGACTCTGGTTGCTCTCCTGTCACCCTTTTCTGTTCTGCGCTGTCCGTTTGTTGCTGACCTGGCCTGTCTGACTTCCGCTGTTTATTCTGTGTTTGTCCGTCCGCGTCTTGTGTCTCACTTGGTACAGAGTAGCTCTCAGTCTTCTGGTTGGGGCTATCCTAATAAGGAGTCGGGTTCCCCAAGAGGCAGGGACAGAGGTTGGGACAAGTGTCAGGGCCTCACTTCGTCCATGTCTACTCGTGCACCGCTGTCAGGTCCTTACACCATACTAGTTCTTATGATCAAATTTTCAATTTATTTTATTAAAAAAG